>APFE031153908.1:27597-52360 GCA_000404065.3 Pinus taeda | reverse complement strand
ACAACTTTCTTAATAGACAATCAAAGAAACAATCTCTCTATCTTTTCAAAGCGCACAAAACATGACCACTCATTACTTGCACGAAAAATTCCTTTCTCTTTCAAAAACTTCAAATGCTACTCTAAAACAAACTTTGCAAAGGAGATCTTTTGTATTTTTTCTATCTAATAAAGCATATAAAACTAATCTAATCAAAAGCAATTTCAAGATCTATAAAAATCTATGAAAAACTCACCCAAAAGAAAATCAAAGGAAATTTACCTAAAAGTAAATCTAAAGAGGCAAAATCCTACTAAGATGATTCCGGGATGTTTTACTTGGAAACAATCAAACCAAGGACTAGTTCATGCAGAATCATAAACTAATCAAAACAAAAAATCAAACTCTTTTTGTTCTTTTCTTAAGAATGAAATTCACAACTTCAATCAACAAGCTATTTTGAAATTTCGCAAAGAGACAACACAAAGGTAGGTTTCTCACACAGGCAAACTTTACGACAGGTCCGACTCCTAAGAAGACTGACAAAACTAGAGAGATCTAAGGTTCCACAACTTCTAAAGTCAAAGTCACTACAGGACCAATGCAAAAATCAAACCCTAAGGCTAAAACTTCAATGAATTTCACTAAAACTCTTGATGCTAACGAAACAAGTTCAGGTGAAGATCTCTAATAGATAACCAGTGGATCTGGGAAGTAAAGACTATTGAAAGACAAAATCTAAAGAAAAAATGGACAAAATGGAAATTTTCTCAATTTTGATAGGGTACGCAGGAAGCCTGTTTGCACAGGTGCGTGCACGCTCTGTGTACAAAGGTGCAGTGCGTACAGGTACGCACTGTGCCTAACTCAGAGGGTGTGTACTACTGAAAAATTAAGAAAAACTAAATTCTAACTTAACTCTAAGCTAGCCCACCCAAATACACAGTCAAACAGCCAAAAACAAAAAAAGAAATGACTCTTTTCAGATCAAAGTGTCACACAAAGGAAAAAACAATCACATCAATGGAGTCCCCAGTGGAGTCGCCAATTTGTCATGCGGAAAGAGTTAATCTTGCGGACAAAACCAACCTCCCTAGAAGCCTAAGACTTTCTAGTGACAAACAAGACAAGTAAGAGCAATCCTTCTCTAAACATGCATTATCATACGAGAAACCAAGTGTTTTAGATCCTACCTGTAGTCCAACGCTGTTGTAGTAGTCCAGCCTCGTCGATCCAGATGAGCTCCTCCTTCACTTCGAAACCTGCATTCACTAAAAATCAAACGATTACATAGCACCTGAATATCCCATAAAATAAAACGTATTCAACATATAGACCAAGGAGTATATGAAACAACTCATTAATAACAAATTGTTGAGAAGAATGGACTTATTTGTATTAATAGGAAACAAAAGAAACCATTACAACCTGAGCCTTGGTGTTGTGCAAGTTCCTCCCAGGGCCCAGCAAGAGTTTTCCTTTACTTTGATAAGCTCACCCACTTCCAAATGAAACAAGAAAGGATGGGAATCTCTCCTCACAAGCTTCTACAAGGAAGTCCTAATTCCAGCAGCATCTAACCTTTGGAATGTTTAGCTTTCAACCTCCCCTCCTCTGGCCCAATGGTATTTATAGTGCTCTAGAGGAAGTTAATCAAGTCCACCATCAATGGGATAAGCCCCTCTTTGGATGGGATAGCTCCCCTCTTGATGAGATAAGTTCCTCTTTCATACGGATACATGAACCATCTGGAGGCGCTCAATACACGTCGAACAAGCTTCTAGAATGCTCTAGAAATGACCACAAGTAACTTTTTAAGATGAAACTTGTGCCTTTTGACCTTTACAGGAGTACGCACCCACCCCTTTACATACAGAGCGTACAAGTACGCAGGTATTGTGAACTTGGGTTGCGTACACGCAGGTAAGGTTGGGAGAAACTACGTACCCAGAGATAAATATATTTTTAATGACTTTCTCTCTTTCTTGAAGTTTGACATGGAGAGCAGAGATATGAGACTTTTCAAGAAGGATAGTATGACATTGAATGGAGCCATACTAACTGCAAATAGTCATGGTGACAAATTTTAGTGTAACAACAGGTGTTGGAAAATTTGTTCATCCCCAGCGGAGTCGCCAATTATGTTAACACTCAGGTTGTTCCCTTTGACTCTCAAGGGAATACGGCCGAGGTAACCACAAACCAATCTTTGGACTACAGGTCCTAGCCTACCTGCAATCAGAGAAGGCTCTCTCTTTAGTATTTAGCATTGTTTGAAGGATTTTAGGCTAGTTATGGAGTTATTTTGTATTTTGTTTAAGTTTTGGTGGGATGATTAATGGTCTTCAAGTAGGGAGGCATGCATAGTGTAAGAGATTCAAACCATTGGCCATGGAGTCATGAAGTAAGGTTGCTGGTGCGTTTCTTGGTCACAAAGAGACTATAAAGTAGGATAGCTATACATGAAACAACATTTAGGCTAAATAAGAATGGGATGAGGGCTAAGGAATGAGAGGCATTTAAGAATCTCTCCTTCAACTTAACAGAGGGAAGGTGAATGAGCTCTATCTAGGAGCAATCAAGAATTCCTAAATAACTGTCATACATGTGTGAATTAGGGGAAATATGAGCCATAAGGAATTCACATTCATAGCTAATTCAGAGGAAAACATATAGAAACAACAGAAATTGAGCATAGAGTGCAGTTAAGCAAAGTCCAAGCTATCCATTCTTCCTGTTATTTAGACAATGATACGATAACCGTTAAACATATATATAAATTGAAATAGAATGAAGAAACACTTATTGCTCCATATAGCAGCACAAGAATTCCACAGTCACTCTTCAACCATTTGAACACAGCAGACAGTTAGTCCTCCAATCTTTTCAGCAGTCTTTGATTAAAGAAATTCTCAGATATACAGTGCGAGTCTCTCATGAAGTGAACTAATCAACCAACCCCAAATACATTCTATGAGGGGATATATATACAAAAAGGAGATACAAAATATCTAGAGGATGAGTTATTAGCTCATAAATTCTTTCACCAACTCCTAAGGAGCGGTTGGTGAAGAAGTAAATGCTGAAGTAAATACAAAGTAAGAGCTGCTCTCTTCTGTCAGAAAATGTTGACTTTTGAGTTCATTTGAGTCGGCTGAGGCTATGTTTTCAAAATCCGCGCTTTTTGGGCTTGTTGTTCCAGCCGTCTGCTTTGTCATTGATTTTACCTGTTCCGCCTGTTCTTTCTTGTGCTCTATCCGGTGCTTACTATTGACCTGTGGCTGACATGGCATTTGAAAATTAAAAAAGGAGCCAAAGACTGATATCACCTAGGTAAGATGGCCAACATTGCTTGCCACCAATCTTCAGGAGGAAGCTGATGCCTTTGTATCTTGATGAGTGTCTCATCCGCTTCTGTATACTTGTAATAATTAGGAGGCATCTCAAATAGGTGGTTGACTTCATGTTGCATGTAAAATAGGTTTTCCAGCTTATCATAGAGAGTCTGTCCTGTAGGAGGTCCTGCTTGTGCTGAAGAACTTGATGAAGCAGTAAGCTGATTTGTGACATAATTATTGAGCCTAGTTGCATATTGGTCAGATGTCAATAACCTTCTAGAGCTGGTTAATAAGCTGGGCAATCCTCTAGTCTACAGTGTTGCAAGCTTTATTTCAAAATTATCTACATCCTTTTGGATTTCCCGACATCTTTCTTCTAGAGTTTGAATAAAATTTCTTAATGTTAGCTCTTTCTTGGCTGTCAGTATGGCATCTGTTCTGTTCATAATTTGTAATGCTGTCAGTTCTTCCCTGGTTTGATGATTTAAGAAGTTGATCATTTTGTTGGCCTGCTCAGGCATGTTTCCCAATGTTGTTTTGGCTCTCTGAGTTTCAAACTGAGATTTGCCAATTAGTTCCACCTGTTCATACATGGCTTGAATTGACCTCCATTGGCCAGTGATTGACTGATTTATCTTGGCCCATAAAATCTTCTTTATTTCCATCAGGGTATTGTCTAAAGCTAGCTCTTTCTCTAAGGCTTTAATTTTGTCATTCAAGGCCCTAATCTCCCTTATCTTTTCAGCTACTATTATTTTAGATTTGTCATACTTTCCTTCAAGATTGGCCAATTTCTCTTTGGCCTGTTTTATCTCTGTAGCCTGAAGCTTAAGCTCCTTGACAACTTTCATCATTTCTTCCATGCTCATGCTTGTTTCAGATGTTGTTGTAGTTGCTACTACTGTTGTTACTAATGTGGCTTCTGGGATTGCTGCTGGCTGTGTAGAAGGAACAGAAACATTAGCTGGAACTGTTGGAGGTGGCTGGGAGGTTGCTTCTCCATGCTTACTCTTGGTTTCTTTTTCTAATTCTTCCTCCATCTGGATTACTCTTTGATTCATTTGAATCAGCAAATCTAAGGTATCTTCAGTTTCTTTCTCTTGCACTAATTCTACAGTTTGAGGGTGTTCAGTAGGGGGCAACCTTAATCGCTTTCTCAATGCAGCAATATCATCATCCTTCTTTTTCATAAGGGCCCTCACACCCTTAGGATCCTTAGGATCATGTCCTAGGTCAACAAAATTTCATCCAATGTTTTAGTTTTTTTGTCTTTAGCTGTGGAGGACATTCTTTCCAAATCTAACTGCGTGTTAGTGTTCTTTAATGATTCTTTTAACTCATGAGCTAGTGTGGCCTTGTCTGCTAGAGTAGCATAGACCATCTCACCAGTCTGCTTATGTAGCTCAATTTGGTCCATGGGGTGGATGTCTTTGGCCATGACCTGTAAGTTTGTCTTGACATAGTCTGTAGCTGTCTGAGGCTGCTGAACTTTGGGCTTGAAATGGCTAAGAATCATTTTCTCTTCCTTGATATCATATGCTGCCATCAATCTTTCCTGTTTGGTAGGTGTTTCTTTAAGGAAATAGTCATATAGTTGTATTCTTAGTAGCTCATTTTGAGCTTTGACCTCTTTGAAGCTAGCTTTGACACTAACTGGTTTCTTGCTTTGTTGTGTGGAGGAAGACACCTCCATGGCATGCTGTCTGTCTAGCTCTTGTTGGAAAGAGCTGGTAGGTGTTTGTTGGCTTCCCTCTCTATCTCTCCTTGGGCTTTCAAGGATCTCTTCACTGATTTCCTCCTCAGATGGGGAATCAACTCTTTGCCTCTTAGATTAAGGCTATTGTGAAGATCCACTGGCAGGTGTGGAATCTTCTCTGTCACGTTTTCTGCCTCTTTCCTCATGGACAGGAGTCTGTAAAACTGGCATTTGGGGTACCTCTATTTGCTGTGGAGGAGCCTGTTCTTGGGACTGCTCCATTGAAGTAGTAGGCAACCCTGTAGTCACCTGTTCTGTGTCCATTGGCTCTTTTCCTTTTGTTGTACGTGTTGTTGATGAAGATGGTGCTTGTCTGGGTTGTGCAGCTGCATCAGCTGATGTGCCCTCTCCAATTTGCTATGGCAACTTGAATGTTACCTACTCACAAGAATCTAAGTCAAGAGTTTTTTGAAGGTCTTTAACATTTTGCTCCATAATTTCCTCCTCAGTGAATTCTTCAACTAATGTGCCTTGTGCCCACGCATCTTGATTAGCATATTGTTTAATGTGTGGGATTTTGCAGTGTGTATAGGGTGTCAATCTATATTTGACTCTTCTGGCACAAATAAAGCCAAGTGGGTCATAAGGGACCCACCAGAAACTTCTCTTCAACTTAAGTTGATCCTTCAGTATTAGGTCAGCATCTTGCCAACCTTCCTTCTTGTTCATGATAAAGGGGCCTAGGTCGTCTTTAAATTTCAGGCGAGCCTTCTTCTTGGTGATGTGAAAATGAGTAAGATATGAATTGATTAGCTGTCTGTAGTATTCCAAGGCAAACAGCCTCATTGGCACATATCTTGGGAGCCTGTAAGGACAGAGCTCACAACCATAGATTCTGATGACAGTGTGATCCTGGTAGAGATACCAATCACCTAACTTGTAGCTCTTAGATAGCTGCAATATCTTCTGCATCTCATAAGATATTCTAGGAGGAGGAGATTTCATTAAGAGGCAGGAAACTGGATAGACAAATTGGTCAATGAACTCACAGTAAGAGTATGGAGAATGTTGGACTTGATGGAATACAGATGACCAGAGGACAACAGATCTTCTTTCTCCTTTTGAATCTAATTTCTTGATGGAACACTGGAAGCTTTCAGACTGATAATACATGAACAAATGGTATATGTATGAGGAATATTTGAAGACTGCCTCACTATCTAGCTTTGTGAGCTGGTCATGAATTTTGTTTGCTATGAACTTAGCATAGTTATACTTGATAGAAGGAGGCTGCCCTTGGTTGAAGGAAGACAACAGAACCAGCACTGTCTCATCCACATGTTCACTTGATTTGAAGCCTAACACATAGGATATCATGTCTACTAGTAGCTTTCCAACCTCATTGAAATGGTCATATAGGAATGGAGGTGGCTCCTTAGGTTGGCAATCTGCCTTCATAAATGTCTTAGAAATTCTTTCAATCTTGGGAGCAAGGAAAGAGGAGGCATCTTCTAGCAAGTGCTTCATGGAAAAAGGAGATAATAGCTGCGTTTGTTTGAAACTTAACATTTGGTTGATGGATTCAGGAGTGATATAGAAAAGTATGCTCCCAGATGGAGACTTGACGGCCCTCTGTTTTGGTTCATAATTTGCAGCACACAGGTGAATAATTTCAGGAAAAACATTGACAGAAGGGAGGAAATAATGTGGCAAATTGGACTCCCATATTTCGTACATGTTAGAGCTATTAAGGAAGCTGTTTCTTAGCTGGAAATAGGTATGCAAATGATTCTTGTCTCCAACTAGATCTTGAATAAGATAATCACTGTCAGCCAAGGCCATTGCCTCAAGCTCTTTGTTTGGTGAATTCATGGGAGTGATGTCTAGTGTTGATGGAGTGGCCATCATGGAACTTTTCAATGTTTGAACTTAGAAGGAAGATTAAAGAAACAACTGGTTAAACCAAATTGCTTGTGATGACTAGCAGAGGAACCTGGGACTGAACTCAAATTTAAAAATAGCTTGAATTCTTGGCACTATGATGAAAGAGGCAATTTGCAGAGTTTTTGGGCCAACTTCCCTTCTCCTTAATGAACTCTTTGGATTTAGGGACTGTGGGGAGAAATGCAGAGGGGAAAGGGATAATTACATCTTCAATGGACTGATATTTTCAGTGGAATGAGGTGAAATTTGGCAATGCTGAGCTGCTGCAAGACTTTATCTGGAGGTCGAGCTCTTAAACGGAGTTTCGACGGTGAAAGTGCAACCAGGCATGGGTTTAGAGGTTTGCTTTTGAGGTGAAGGCTTACCAGTGGATTTTGGTGAAGTCTTAGGTGCAACAAAGTTGATAATTGAGGAAATTTGCAGGTTTACAACATGTACTATGGAGAAAAATGAAGAACAGGGGAGAAGGCGGGAGAAACTTGGCAAATACCTGGTTAAAACGGCGCTGAGGGTTGACGAACTGGTGCAATGGCGAGCTACGGAGTCGAATTGCAGGCTGCAGCAGCTTGGTTGGTCAATTTTGAGCTTTGGGAGTGAAAACGGTAAAAACAACGGCAACAACTCTCCACAAAAACCAATGAATAATGACTGACAAACGGTCGAAAAACGCAATTTTTATAAAAATTTTGACATATTTTTTTTTTTGGCACTTTTCCGCAATGACGTCATCGATGGGTCCGGGTACGGATGGGTGACGTGGCATCTGACGGGGCGGTGATGTGGCAATGACATAGTGGCAGGGCGCGGGAGGGAAAAGGATGAGGTGGCGGTAACGAGGCAGAGCATCGGCGGGGCGGAGATGACGTAATGGGGAAGACGTGGCGCCGACGTCACAAGGGGGGAAGTGGTTTCTGGTTTGTATAGCACCGCTTTTGCGCAGAAGTAGTTTCGGAGGAGGAGGCCCCGACACAGCCGAGAGGGCGACGCGTGGCGGGAGTATGATAGGAAAACCTCCCTTCTCCCGGACGCTAACCCTCGACACATCGGGGTAGGAAAAGACCCGTCCACCATAGATCTGGAGTGCTGGCCATCGGACGGTTGGCGGATTACTTAACATGGAAGATGGTTAGGGACGGTGCTCGCGGCATTTATTTTATTATTTGTGTAATATGGTGGCGGGAAAACTTTAATGAAGTGGGTTTTCATTTGGGTTATGCGGGTTATGTGCGCCGGTAGAGTTTAATGTTTTTAAACCTTTGGAAATCAAACCATTAACAATGCACGCGAAGGGGGAGGGTTAGGTTTATAGATGAGGGAGGGGGACCATAATGGTTATTACTTTAACCAGGGGTTAAAGTAACTCCGGGTTAGGACGCAGAAGGGTTAATATTAGTCCCAAATGGACCAATATCTCCCAGACCATGTTACATAGCTATAGTGCTATAAGGTGGGATATGTAATATTTTTGGGATTTTATATAGTTTTAATAGCAAATAGGGGTGGGAAAGTAGTTAGGGAGCTATATAGTAGAATTAGGAGTTAATATGACTTGGTGAAATGGAAATGTAAGGGAAATGATGCCAAGTTCAAGATCTGGAACTTAGATATGTGATTTGAATAGGATATGGAGAAATGATTTTACACAAGAAATGTGGCTTCTTTTCATTGAGGAAAGACAAAACTTGACCTGATATTTCATGCAAATGAGCTGAAAGCAAGACTTGTTGGGGAAGTCCTAAGGTCCTTTAGGGGAATGTTAGTTAGAGATTTTTTTGGGGGAGTGAGGGGGTTTGACATGATTCAGAATTCTGTCATCAAAGCACTACCTTGGTACTCCTGCCTCTAATGAGATGAGATTTCTTTGTTAAGGTCAAAACTGAAGATGATCTTGCTTCTGAAACCTCAGGCTACCTACCCAGCCTAACACCTAGCATTTTTTGTTACTTCAGGAAGGGTGCACTTAGACTTGCAAACCCTGATTGCTTTTTTCCCCTTTTTTTTTTGAACTGCCCTCCTATCTAAAAACTACCCTTATTGCTTCCAAGGGCCCAGATTAGACAGTTGGGCACCTTCATACTCTACCTAGCTAGTAATCTGCCAAGCTTAAACAGTTTGGACAGAATGTCTTTCTCTATTTTCTAAAACAAGCAATTTAAACCTAGCGAGGCCAAGATTAAGCTGTTTGGCCCTCCCTTAACTATGAAATTTTTCAAAAATGGAACTTTTGCAGCATGAAAAGGATGAACATTTTTGGCACTTCCACTGTCAATCATGAAAAATGAAACCTATTGGTATAGGAAGCTAACAGTTGCTATCACAAGTGATTGTCTGCTATCCCCTTATCAAACAACTCCACAACTACAAAGTGATGTGGGAGAACAAGCACACACATCTATTCAACTATCACATCCTCCCAACATCACTTCTCTCAATTTTCAAGCAGATTTGGTTGCAAAGCCCATGGGTTGTCACATGTCTGTTTTACCTCAACCTCCGTCTTCGTGTTGTCCTGATCCTCCAGATTGCGGTGTCTTTGTGTTCTTCCATTCTGTACTCTACACTTGTTATGAATGAGGATCAAGTTGTCGACGGAATTGGTGTTGCAAAACCAACCTACACTATCATTCATGAAGAGTATGACTAGGAGCTTGAGCATCAAGCCTCGGTGAAGGATGTCTCCCTTCTGTCTGAGCCTCCTCCACTTTTTCTTGACATCTTTGGTGATTCTACCATCCATGATTTCGCATGCGTATCTTCATCTACAGATGCACCCATTGTTGATCATTCACAGAACACAATGGATGTTAGTCCATCATCTGACAACAAAGAGGATAAATTATTCATTGAAAATCCACTTGATTTCTCATCCGCATTTTCCGGAAACACAAAGGCTAAATTTTTCCGCTTCTCATCTACCCCTTTGTTTGATTCATCAGATCATGAGGATGCCGATGAAATCATTGATTTTGCTGATTGTAGGTGTTGTGATCTATTTAATCCTGTATTCGATAACGATGATGATTCTATTGCAAATGATTTTTCCAAGCCATATTTTTGTGATGATCAATCTGTCGATGAAGTCGAAACCCCACAGACTGTCGAGGCATTTCAGCCCAAGCTGATGGTTATGTCACGCCCTTGCTATCCTGAGAAATGTTTCACTTCAGATCAGGAAATTTTTGAATCACCCGAGGATTCTCATCACTCATCTGTATGCATTGAAGATCAATCTCACACATAGATTACGCTTGCTCCACTCGAACTACACGATCCCATCTCTCGTGCATTGGAGGAATCTTACATAGCAAGCACGCGTGCACGACGCAAGTTGTCTTTGTTTCTTTCATTTTCTTGCATGTCACAGTCAAGAGTATGTGTATGCTTAACAAATGTTGCACGCAATGTCGAACAACATCATGATAAGTCCATGGATTGCATGTAATGCACTTGCACTCACTTATGTTTTGTGGACACATTTAAACTTGGAGTGTGTTTTTCTTCATTGTTATATCTTTCATGTTTTTTGGTTCACACAACTATGTTTTTCACGAACCATGCCTTCACAAACATGGGTCGACCAATGCACGGTGGCTGAATTGGAAGTATCACTTCATGTGAGTATACCCATGCACCGTTAGCTTAGGAGTAGGAGTTGTTAGTTCCAGTCTTCACAGCCTATCACCAGGGATCAAAATGGGCTCTTACTATGTCTGGTTTTCAGAGATGTGTAGCACATGAGTTTCAGTGCAAATCATATCCTAAGTATGTCCATCAGAAGCATCTCGGAAAAATATTTCCAATGGTATATCACACTCCCATAATCGGTTTCTGGGTCAGAAGATATGATTGAAATGAATGATTGATTCTTGGTTATGCATGTTTTGAGGTCATTTGCTGCACACAGGGACAAGTTTACTACAAAATTATTTTTTGAAGTAATGGAAATGAATTTTACAAAAGTGAACGACACACCAGATAACAAAAACCTCCTTCAGTTTATGCACAGGTGTTACTATGTGGGAGATATGCAGTGATATTTGAAGCCTACATTAAAACAAAACAAAGTTTGCATTTGTTTTACTGTTTTAGGCATTGTAGTATAGTGCCATTTTACAATAGATGGAAAGTAATTTCGAGAATCCTAAGGAGATTTTTGTCAACCATGAGCCATATAACAAAACCCTCTTTCATTTTATTCACAGGTATCATGAATTGGAATATTTGACTAGATCTTTATAGCCTTCTTTTACAGATTTAAATATTTAATGATTTCCTATTTTAGAGATTATTTTGTGGCACATGAGATATGTTATCACTGAGAAGTAACCTCAAGGTTGAGAAAAGGAAACTCTGAGGTAACCACAGACCAAGCTTCAGTTCTGGCATCTAGCCCTGCCAGACCAGAGAGGGCTCTCTCTTTTCCAACAAGATGTGGCTGCAATAAATGAAATTTTAGGCTAGCTATGGAGTGCGGGGATTTTGTTTGGAATTTTTGGGTCGAAACAACAAGAGAAAAGATGATTGGGTTATGGAGTCAATGGCAGTTTTTGCTGGAAAACTTGGGGAAAATTAAGTGCCATGTTCAGCCAAATAAAGATTGCGAATTGAGAAGAATAGAGGAGAGAAAGCAGATGAAAGAGAACCACGAGGTTGCTCAACAGAGCATCTAGCAAAGGATGAATTATGCTAAGACAACCATTACAACTAATAGCAAAATAATCATGAAAGGAGCATCATTACAAATGAATTCCTAACATATCACTTAGATAATGTTGAAACAAAGGAGAAAAACATAATGTGTAAATGAATTTATGAGAAAAAACATACTGAACATTCAAGCACCGTGATGAATCCCAGGTCCAAAGGGCAAAAAACTGCTTTATTAAAATAATGTTCAAAGAAATTTTACATAGTCCAAATGTCTCTTCCTTTTGCAAAAATCGAACCCTTACATTTTCAAAACTAATCCTATATATACTAAATTACAAATCTATTTTTATTTCCTCAACATAGGAAATAAAAAAATACAATTAATATTAAAATCCTATCATGAAACAATATCAAAACCAAACAATATCAAAACTAAACAATATTCAATAAAACTCTCGTGATTTATGGCAAATAGAGTTGTTTTGAAAACCAAAATTAGTGAATTTTGGTCAAGATCTGCTTCCTTTAAGGGTGGAATTCCATAAAATCTGCCCTTTTACTGCGTTTCAATCTTTGACTGCTGATATTAAGCCCTGAAATCTGAGATTTTCCTCAACCATTGTTGGACTTGTCCTTGGCAACTTTGACACTTCAGTTTTCCATTACTTTTCCTCGTTCAAAAGATGACCTTCATTTTTTCAAATCTGGGACTAGATCATTCTATGATTCTAATCCTAAAATATCTCACTTGTTACCAAATCTTCCACTGTCTTGAAAACAACAAATTATGTACAATATTTGTTCTTCACAGGAGAGAATGCTTGAAATTCAACTGACAATTTCTTTGGAAAATGATTCTGTAGTTTATCCTCAGAGGTACCAACAAGTATCTTATGAATATAAAGTTTTGAGAAGTTTGCTTCATTTACTTCAAAACATATGGTTCACACATACTGATGCAAAGGAGGCTGAACTTTAGAAACCTTGGCAGATTTTTCAGGAGGCTTACAAAGATAATAAGCATTCTCAATTAATGTATTGTGTAGAGCATCAAGATTTTTCACATTTTTTAGTCACATCATTATCTCTAACATGTTTGCCATGCGTATGATTGTTTCAGGTGAACGATGCAAGAAATGCCCACAGGTTTCGAGCCAATTGGTTGCAACATCAATATTGTGATGAGTGAAGTCCTCTCTATGAAGGGCAACATCAACGTAGTCAACTTCTTTTGGCACAAGGCCTATTAATCTCATCGAGATAATTCTACTCTAGAACACGTTTTCTGTTCTCTTTCAAGCCCTAGATCTATCCATGATGATAACAACCCATTGCTCTACGCGCAATGCTGAACCCAGGAGCGCATCGCCTCAGCCAAAAGTGCAACGCCTCACTCCCAAAAGCGCAACGTCGCATACCCAAAAACATCTCCAACTGCTTTTGTATTTCTAAAGGTTTATTTTTCTTTTGTGAAAAAAAAAATGCCAGCTCCCTAAATTATGGAGCACAAAATCATATAACAAATATTCACCATCAGAAGCTAGGATGGCATCATCTATTCAACTCATCAACAAACATTCGGCATACTTGCACAGAAAATTGGAATTCCATAACAACAACTACTACATGATAGTTTTATCCGGGAGGGCATGCTAATGATTTTCTGACTGTTTAGGCATTCACTTCACATGTACACATTTAACTTTTGGCTCATAGTGCTTTCACAAACTTTAGAAAACCCCATTCTATACGAATGCATCCCAGGGTTTAAGAATTTGCAGAATTATTGCAAGGATTATACAACTAAAGTGAAAATTGCAAATGCAGTTTGATATATTATTAACTGCCATCTCTGATACAAACAGGAAACCATGCACTCCAATCATGTCCAAATTCTAATAAAGAGTGACCATCCTTTTCCTATTGCACCATAACCCGCACTAGCACTACACGTAAGTAATGGCCACTTAATTGTCGAATTTGTCATTCATCATATTTTAGATCATTAAGGGGCACATAAATTTTTCAAATCTTCTTCCTTTGTAAACCAATCAGGTATTAGCCTTGCTGCATGAGGATGCAAATCCTTATAGGAGCTCCTGATTATACCCTCTGCCACTCATGTAGCTCATGAAATATCTATGAGAAGCTTCTTTCCTCTAAAATCTGTGGTATCATGTAGATTTCCGCTACTATCAAGCTTCTCCGATATCTTGACAGCTTTAATGGCTACTTTAACAGCTTGGTGGCCCATACCAAGATGTGAACAAAAGCACCTTAGGAAATCCCATGCATGGATGGTTCCCATTTCCATGGATTTGCCCATTTCCTCTTCTAGCTGTTTCATAATGAACTCCTTTGCTCGACCAACTTCCTTTTCGAAGCTCCATTTGCAACTAAGCAAATCTCTTTCACTATACGAGGTTTATCCTCTTGTCTACATGCAATATAGAGGCATGCAGCCAAGATTGCATCTTGATTTCTGCACCCAATTGATTTCGAATCTTCAACCTTCTTATGAATTTCATTTGCCCGGTCCACCTGTACTTTATGTACAGAAGAACCCTCATTTTTCACTGTAGCTAGAAGTTGGTGCAGATGCCACTGATATCGAAATTGTTCTGCAATATTTCCAGTTGCATAGTGTCCTCTCTAGACCTAGTGTACATGGAACAAGATAAAGCAGTGTTAGTTGGCCATGCCCACCCATCAGGTAAAAAGAAACATAAATCAGTAAGAGACCAACTCCGTTGACTTGTCATATCTAGCAGCAACCTTTAGTCATAGCCCTTTGAAATAACGGAGATGATCTTCAAATATTTCAGCTTGTCTTATCTTTTTAACTGATCCATCATCTTCTACCCAGTATTCTGGTGGTTGTGATTCTAGGTTATAACATGATGCCATACTCATATAGTATGCTCCTGCATCATGAATTACTAATCCTACTCCTTTCACTGGAGTTGGCAGTTCCCTATCCTTTACTAAAAATCCACAGACTCGCAAACAGGGCCAACAAAATCAAAAGTTGAAATTTGTGAATCCAGAAAAAGCAGAGAAACGAGCTTGCCATATGTTGATATGAGGATTAGAAACATAGTAATAAACCTCAAATGCTATGTTCTCTTCTTCTATATCACAGTCCAGCCACAAGACCAGCCACTGACTCTCCTAGCTTCTCTGGATCATTCAATACCTGAACTACTACACGGGAGGGTCTTTGAGTCAATCACTCATATCTTTTGATCTGGAGCCAGTTTTTGGAGTGTAATATACCATTGGAAATATCTTCCTGAGTGGCTCCTGATGACACACTTATGACATGTTTTGTGCTGAATATCATGTGCAAAAAATCTAACGAATCCAAACTTGGTAAGATCTCATATTGATCCCTGGTGATAGGCTGCGAAGACTAGAACTAACAACTATGTTTGGTTTTCAGAGATGTTTTGCACATGAGTTTCAGTGCAAATCATATCCTAAGTATGTCCATCAGAAGCAGCTTAGAAAATTATTTCCAATGGTATATCACACTCCCATAACCGGTTTCTGGATTAGAAGATATGATCGAAATGAATGATTGATTCTTGGTTATGCATGTTTTGAGGTTATTTGCTGCACATAGGGACAAGTTTACTACAAAATCAATTTCTGAAGTAATGAACATGAATTTTACAAAAGTGAATGACATACCAAATAACAAAAACCTCCTTCAGTTTATTCACAGGTGTTACTATGTGGGAGATATGCAGTGATATTTGAAGCCTACATTAAAACAAAACAAATTTTGCATTTGTTTTACTGTTTTAGGCATTGTAGTGCGACGCCATTTTACAACAGATGGAAAGTAATTTTGAGAATCCCAAGGAGGTTTTTGTCAACCACGAGCCATATAACAAAAAACTCTTTCATTTTATTCATAGGTGTCGTGAATTGGAATATTTGACTAGATCTTTACAACCTATTTTTACAGTTTTAAATATTTAGTGATTTCTTGTTTTAGAGATTATTTTGTGGCACAGATTTCAAGCAACTGGAAATTCATTTCCAAAATTTGAGAGAGGTTTTTCTCAAGCATGACCTTATATATAAAAGCCTCTTTTAGTTTTGTAACAGGTGTTATGGTTTAAGAGATAAGAGTTCATCTTTTACCCTTATTTTTAGAAATTTAGTCCAAATTTAATGTAACTGTTTCTATCTTTAGGGAGATGGTTGAGCTCAACTCCCTTAGTACAGGGATGAGATAATTGTATATATTTTATGAATTTTAGAGTGTAAAGGGTTCAATTTTTTGCAGTAGAGTGAGGTTGCCTTGGACTATGAAAGGTTTCTTCTGAATATTATTTTTAATGCAGCAGTTTTTGTCTTTTAGATTTGGGATCCATCACGGTGTTTAATTTCTAGAATGTGTTTGTTTTTCTCATAAATTCACTTACGTACTTTGTTTTTTCTACTAATTCTTGTTACAACATCATCTAAGGGAAGTGTTAAGAATCCATCCATGCACGATGCTCCTTTCACAATGATTTTTTTGTTAAATGTAGGGGTTATCTTTGCAGAATCCATTCTTTGTTAAATGCTCTATTGAGTGATGCTCCTTTCACAATGATTTTTTTGTTAAATGTAGGGGTTATCTTTGTAGAATCCATTCTCTGTTAAATGCTCTATTGAGTAACCCGGTGTTTCTTTTTCTTCTAACGCTGCCACTGTAGATCCATCCCTTGATTGATGCCTGCAGTATAGCAGGTTTTCTCCTCTTTCCTTCTCTCATTTACATCTTTTATCTGGTTGAACATTGCACTTACTTTGCCCTAAGTTTTCCAGCAGAAACTAGCCTCGATTCAATAGCCCAATAGTCCCTTCTCTTGTTGTTTTGGACTGTCAATTTTCAATCAAATCCCCGTACTTCATAGTTAGCCTAAGATTCACTTATTGTAGCCAAATTTTGTTGGCAAAGAGAGAGCCCTCTCTGGTCTGGCAGGGCTAGATGCCAGACCTGAAGCTTGGTCTGTGGTTACCTCAAAGTTTCCTTTTCTCAGCCTTGAGGTTACTTCTCAGTGATAACATATCTCATGTGCCACAAAATAATCTCTAAAATAGGAAATAATTAAATATTTAAATCTGTAAAAGAAGTCTATAAAGATCTAGTCAAATATTCCAATTCATGACACCTATGAATAAAATGGAAGAGGGTTTTGTTATATGGCTCGTGGCTGACAAAAACCTCCTTGGGATTCTCAAAATTAATTTCCATCTGTTGTAAAATGGCACTGTACTACAATGCCTAAAACAGTAAAACAAATGTAAAATTGTTTTGTTTTAATGTAGGCTTCAAATATCACTGCATATCTCCCACATAGTAACACCTGCGCATAAACTGAAGGAGGTTTTTGTTATTTGGTATGTCGTTCACTTTTGTAAAATTCATGTCCATTACTTCAGAAACTAATTTTGTAGTAAACTTGTCCCTGTGTGCAGCAAATGACCTCAAAACATGCATAACCAAGAATCAACCATTCATTTCGATCATATCTTCTGACCCAGAAACTGGTTATGGGAGTGTGATATACCATTGGTCTGTGGTTACCTCGGAATTGCCTCTTCTCAGCCTTGAGGTTCATTCTGAGTGCTAACAGGAGTAGTGTTTTCTTTTGGTTATTTTTCTTGCATGTATGTTTGCTTCTTACCTTTCATGTTTGTTTTCTTGCATGTTTGTTTCCTTATTCACTTTTCTTATGCATTTACTTCCAATTTTTTCTTTGTTTTGTAGTTTGTTTGCTTTTTTGCACTCTTAGGTTAGTTTCACATGAAGCTGTGTGCGACTCTTGAACAAGCTGGGTAAAGTACAAGAGGACTTGTGCAATTATCAATACTTGTTTATCTGTCATCTTGTGTTATGAACGAACTCACAAAAAGATAGAAAAGATAGATGAACGCCTTATAAATAAGCCTCTTCGAGGGGGCAACCTCCTTTACATTACACAAATGAACAATTCTTGGATGGTTCTATATATAGGAGTCTAAGGGGTCATAATATAATCAAGCCAACATAACAATGATAACGTATGGGCACAAAAATAACAATAGTGGGTTTCTATGGGGCATACTAATAACAACATGGGGATAAGAAGGTCACAATAATAACAATAAGGGATACAATGACAATAATAATGGGGAATCACTAGTATTATAGGGGCCTAACATGCCCCTCTCCTTCCGAACAACGTTGTCCTCAATGCTTGAGTAGTTCTGGATGCTTCTATATAAAATTCTCATCCTCCCATGTGGAATCTTGAATAGATAAGTTCTTCCACTTGATGAGATACTCTGAAATTGATCGATTTCGTAGTTGTCGAGTTCTTGTTTCTGTGGCTACTTCTGGTTCCAATATGATTTTTCCTTCCTCATCAAGTTCTGGAAATATTGTTTGAACTGGGAGCTTGTCACCTATAACCTTCTTTAAACATGAAACATGGAAAACTGGGGGCACTCGGGAAGCTGCAGGAAGCTCCAATTTGTATGCCATAGTACCAATCTTTTGCAACACCTTGTATGGACCATAATACTTTGGTGATAATTTATTATCCTTCTTAGCTTGCTTGAGGGACATTTGCTTATATGGTGTAGCCGTAGGAATACCCAATTACCTACATCAAAACTTATTTCGCTACGATGTTGATCTGCCTGTTGTTTCATTCTATTTTGTGCCAACACGAGGTTATCCTTTAAGAGTTGGAGGACTTGTTGTTGATGCTCGATGTGATGTTCCACTTCTTGAACCTTAGAATTTTCTCTTAAATATGATGTGATGTATGGTGGATGACATCCATAAAGTGCCATAAATGGGGTCATTTTTGCTGCAGTATGGAAAGAAGTGTTATACCACCATTCAGCCAGAGGCAACCATTTGACCCATTGTGTCTTTTTATCAGATGCAAGGCAATGAAGATATCCTTCCAAACATTTGTTTACTCTCTTAGTTTTCCCATCAGATTGAGGATGATAATATGAGCTATGAGCTAACTGAGTACCGAGACAAAAAAATAATTCTGTCCAAAAATTTTCAGTGAAAATGGGATCTCTGTCGCTTATAATAATCTTTGGGTTTCCATGTAGCTTTTGAATTGTTTCCATGAATGAAGTAGAAACTGTATTGGCTTTAAATGGATGTGATAATGCACAAAAGTGTGCATACTTGGTAAGTCTATCAACTACCACCATGATGACACTCTTTCCCTCAAACTTGTGTAAACCTGTGATAAAATCCATTGAAACCTCCTCCCAACGTTGGCTTGAAATGGATAAAGGTTGTAATAAACCTGGGGTATAATTGTTTCAACTTTATTTTGTAGCAACCAAACATTCCGCAAAACTTTTGAATATCTGATAACCATCCCCAAAATTCCTTCTTGAACCCTATGGAAGTTTTAAAAATCCTGAGTGCCCTCCTAAGGGAGAAGTGTGCAATTCCATAAGAATATTTTGTTTGAGTTGGGAATTCTTACATAGGTATAAGCGATCTTTGTACCATAATGAATCATTTTTCCAGCTAAATGTATCAGATGTACTTGGATCATATCTTTCGAATGAGTGCCCACACTTCTTTTCCATTCTTCCATTCCTCCCTTGCTTCATTTATCCAATCTAGTTGGATAATAGAAATGGTGGAGAAATAGATGATGTTGATGTGGGAACCTCTAGCGAACATAATTGTGCAATTACACCTCATTGTTCTTCTTTTAGAAGCTTTGTCATACCATTAGAGCTGATTATCTTTCTCGGTTTTCCTGTAATACCCCTTAATTCAACTTACTTTCCTTCCGCACAAAATTTCATGAAAAGTTCTTGAAAATTAGAATCTGTTGTACGTAAGGATTGTAGCCATTGGACTCCTAGTACAACATCAGCACCACCCATTGGAATGGAAAGCATTGTTCTATTCAATAAATATTCTCCCATGGATAGCTTGATATTATGGCACTTTCTAGAGAAATTTATGGTTCCTCCACTTGCAACCATCACTTGATACTCTGGTGCTGGATATAGGAAGCAATTCAATTCCTTCGCTATCTTACAATGAATAAAATTATGGGTACTTCCCGAATCAATCAACACTATTACCCTTTTCTTCTTTATATGTCCTTCTATCTTGATAGTTCGAGGAGTGGTAATTCCTACCAATGCATTACAAGATATGGTTGGATTCATTTCTTATTTATCTAGGGTTTGTTCCTACAGTATATCCTCTTCTTTTGACATTTCTTGTTCCTTTTCTTCCTCCTCTTCACAATCTATGTAGAATAATTTCTTCTCAGCACACTTCTGAACTTTAGTGTATTTTCTATCACAACTGTAACAAAGCCCTTTTGCTCTCTTTTCTTAAACTTTTTGTGGTGTCAACCTTGTAGGTTGTGGAAAGTTAGGGGCAACAACACTTCCATATTTATAGTTGTCACTGGTAGGCTTCCTGGTTGCCATAATTTTTCTTTCCATTTTTCTTGCTAACTTGAATGCCTTCTCCAATGAATCAGGTTCCCAGAGGTGAAATTCATGTTGGATTTTATCCTTTAAAGTCCTTATGAACACATCAATCCTATGCTCCTCTGGAATATATTTTACCCTTATGTTCAATTTTTGGAAGTCCTCAATGTGCTTCATCATTGAACCCTTTTGTTTGAGATTTATCAATTGGCTAAAAAAGGTGTTGTTTTTTGTATCCTCATAATGTGCTATTATTTCTTTTGTAAAAATTGCTCTAGTGACAATTTGTTTATGAGATCAAATCCATCGATACCATACAAATTGATTTGGTTCCAAATATAGAGTTGCAATACATACCTTTTGTGTGTTTTGCACATTATGGAGATCGAAAAATTGCTCCATTTGTAGCATCCATGTTCCGGGATCCTTTCCATCAAACTTCCTCATATCAATTTTTGGAACATGTTGGGTCTTCAACCTAACATTAGAGTCTATGAAATCGTGATTAACATTTCTTTTGTTCTCATCATGATTTTCCTTTACTACCCTTTCACCATTAGTGACCATTTCTTGTAGCAACTTATTCAAATTTATCTTCAATTCTTCCATCTTATCGTGCATGCCATTCATCTTAGTGTCCATGCCATTCATCTTAGCTTCCATGCGATCCATCTTAGCTTCCATCTTAACATGCATGCCATTCATATTAGCTTTGGGGCATTAGTTAATGCTAATAATTCATCACTATTCCCTTTGAATTCCTTCAAACTAATTTTTCAAACCAATCTTAATTTTAAAAAAACTAAACACCTTTGTTTTCCACTTTGTAAGAGCTCAATATTGAATCTGCTGTATCTCTGTAACTATGGATCTTGAATATCTGGAATCTCGTCTTGAGGTAGCCATCTGATTCCTATTTCTAACCTCGCAAGTCTGATCAAGATTGGATTCTCTAAGGAAGCATTATGCCAAATCTCCCATGGTGACCTGATTATAAACTAGTTCAGCAGAGTGAACTTGTATGATGTTCCACGTGTCACCATTTTGATCTTAGTACTTGAAACTGATATACAAAAAACTACAAGACGTCTTCTTTCTAAAACTTCTTACAAAATTTCAATCTGATGCTCAAAACAAAAGTTATGGCAATTTTCCCTAGGTCACCTGTTTGGAATGTAATTCGGGAGTCTGAAAAAACCCTAACTTCCTCAGATAATATCTCCACAAATATAACGAGACAAGCTCTGAAATTTAGATCCAAAGTTCAGAACGATTTCGAATCAAATGGGTTTGTTTTGTAGCTTTTGAGATGTTGCAGAAAAAACGTTATAGTGAAAATTCCACGATGACCAGTTTGGAGCAGCGAAACCCTAGAATCCAAAGCTCTGATACCAAATGTTATGAAACCAGCTCACAAAAATATAGAAAAGATAGATGAACATCTTATAAATAAGCCTTTTCGAAGGGGCAACCTCCTTTACATTACACAAATGAACAATTCTTGGATGATTCTACATATATGAGTCTAAGGGGTCATAATATAATGAAGCCGACATAACAGTAATAACATAAGGGAACAAAAATAACAATAGTGGATTTCTATGGGGTATACTAATAACAATATGGGGACAATAGGGGCACAATAATAACAATAAGGGATACAATGACAATAATAATGGGGGAATCACTAGTATTATAGGGGCCTAACATCTTGCCTCTGTGTGAAAAGCTTGTTATCTTTAGTCTATGATACACCAATGGAAAATACGTATTGTTCAAGTGAACCTTGGTGAAAACACAACGCTTGCGTGCTAACTAGTGTCACCTACTTTAGTCGGTTGTTTTTGGGTTAATCCTTGTTAGCTCAGTCAAGTAGAGTAAGGTGGGGGGCGGGACTTTAACACGCACATCAGATGTATATATATAAACTAATTCTCTAAAGAAACAACCTCTTCTACTCTCAATAAGTTGGGATCCCTCTTCGGCCTCCGAAATGAATAAGTGTTATGCAAAATTACAAAAAATGAAAAAACGAAAAGTAAAAAAGTTAGAAAAAAATGAAAAATGAGTAAGGTGAAAGAAGAGAAAGGCTTCCTCCACAGAGAGGTGATGCAAGTAACTCCACCCAGGTACTGACAAGGCTTGCTGGTAGTGGAGCGATGCTTGTGTTGCTGCGTGACTCCACCGGGTACTGTCCAGGTCTGTTGGTAGTAGAGAAACACTAGAGATGAAACTAAAACTCTCACGACTATAAATATTTTGCACCAATATAACCATCATCCCCAATTGAAACAACTATGTTTTCTTGGCTTAGATGTGTGTCAACCAACCAAGAGCTTGGTAGATGCTACATCTTACTATCAAGCAAGTGTGGAACCAAGACGAACAAAGAATTGAAAAATACTTCCAGAGGTGTTAGACTTTCTTTTCACAAACAAGGTCCATTCAAAGAGCTGGAGTTCTACCAGTGTTTCGCCAAGTGTTGTAGCAACTACAACCACCCTCCACAATTTTTCTTAGCTTCATTTGGGAGCCTCCCTACCAGCCATCCTAGCAGCATGTCTTGCACTATCAAGTACATGAGCTTCATTGGTTTTTCCGTAGCTTTCTAGCCTATGCATGATAGCTCATTGGTGAGCCCCAGTATTGTAGCAATAATGCTGCAACTTCTGGGACTCCCTTCTTTAATTTTATCAACCCGGTAGTTCGTAACAAACTTGGAAGCGACGGTGCTGTATGCACAAGTACTAGCTCTTGCCGCAGCTGTCACTTGGTCAGCTGGCACAAGTCTGCTAGGGGCTTAAGCCAACTTCTATGAGCTCTGAGAAGAAGCTTTTTAACTGATGGGCGAAAGCTAACTCAAAGGAAGCTAATCTACTTGCGGAAAGAAACTGAAAAGCTGAAAGGAAATGCAAACCCTAGCAAACCCTAATTTTACCATCTAGTCCTACTGATGCGAAAAAGAGGATGCGAGCTACTCACAGAGGTGCCATTGACTTGTAGGAAGGTAAAATGCATGTGTCTAAGTTATCACTATCTGAAGAAAAAATCTTTTTGTATTTTTGAATAAATTGTCAGAATTATCATGCAGGTGCTTTCACTGCTTTTGACTGTGCAGAGGTGGATCAACGAGAGGAAATGCTTGGAAGAGGCCGGGAAGGTTCAGAGAGGGCCTAAGGAGTCCCTAACACCCTTCCAGAGAGTTTCACAGAGTTTGGATATCAAGAAACCTCATTCGTGAGCTTCTACAGGAAGTCTGCAGGGGTTCTACAGGATGTTTTGGAATTTCTACAGGATGTTTTGAAATTTCTACAGGATGTTCTGTAATTTTCTCCAGGATATTCCGAAAAGAGGATTTTGGAGGGTTGATGGAGGAAAAATGTTGGAAAGTGGAAATTGAGGTTGGATAATGATGTTAAGGGGTCTAGGACCTGGTGGATGAGGCTAAGGAGTGATAAGGACGATTGGATTTGTTCAAGGAGAGATAAGGCAATGCTACACAATAATATGGAAAGTAGGTCAACGTGAGGGAAACGTGGCAAAGGTAAGGCAAGGATATGAAATGGAGGATGAAGCAGGTAGGTTGGATGGAGTATGGGCAGATGGAGAAGTATGATAAGCACTCTGCAAGTTACTTTCCAAACGAAACAAACAAGGACTTGGAAAATCAAAGACCTATCTACGTTAGCCTATTCTGACCTAGATAACAGCAAAGAAATGGAACAGAAGTTTATTTGCAATGAAATCATATGAAGTAACTATGAAACTGAGCAATCATAAACCTAAGCATGCAACCAAAACTGATATCAAGTTCAGCAACTAAGAATCTAACACTAATACTTGCATGGTGAAGAAAAAAACAATGTTTTTGTTGGCAGCAATGTCACCTTTGTCCCAGCTCACGATCCCACTGAGGGAGAGGTGAGATTAGAGGTGCTTGAGGGCCTTTTTATGAATATCTTCCCTATTGTTAACCTATCAAATAAATCTGAACATGAAAAGCTACTTTAACCATAAAAAGTAACCTAAATAACAAAACAAGATTTAAATCTAAATAGCAGATTTTATTCTAAGAATGCAACAAAGACACATGAAAGTAAACAAAGGAGGTACTGGGCACTTGAGATGGGCCCAACCCCAAGAGCTATAGCCTCCTAAGAGAGATTTTGAGCTGGTGCAAATCTGGATTCATCTTTATTGATCAAAAGAATAGTTACATTCTAAAAACTGTCCACAAGGAAAACTTGAAAATGTGCTGAAATGCAAAGCTAATCTACTACCTAAAAAATGACTAAAAGAATGACTAAAATTGAACTAAAAACTAGCTAACTTCTGCCTACAAAGTGATTAACTACTGGCTCACCCAAATGAGGCCCTAAGCCTTCTTATTTATACAAATTGAGGACCCCAACAGTCCTCCTAAACTTTAGGGACGTGGCTGCCCAAAACTTGCAGTTAACAACAGTCCTACTTGACTTGCTTGGCTGCCCTTGTGATAATAGATTTGGTGGCCCTTGAACTCCAAGCTGATGGTGGAGAATTCGAGGTAAGGGCCCATAAATGAAGCAGACACCTTCCTACAAATCCTCTCTCTTGTTCCTCCACGAATTTGGCTGCCAAGTGCTCATTAAAACCTTTAATTTTGTCTCAAAATTGACCAAAAACACTGCACAAA
>APFE031153908.1:6812-23787 GCA_000404065.3 Pinus taeda | reverse complement strand
AACTGAAAAGCTGAAAGGAAATGCAAACCCTAGCAAACCCTAATTTTACCATCTAGTCCTACTGATGCGAAAAAGAGGATGCGAGCTACTCACAGAGGTGCCATTGACTTGTAGGAAGGTAAAATGCATGTGTCTAAGTTATCACTATCTGAAGAAAAAATCTTTTTGTATTTTTGAATAAATTGTCAGAATTATCATGCAGGTGCTTTCACTGCTTTTGACTGTGCAGAGGTGGATCAACGAGAGGAAATGCTTGGAAGAGGCCGGGAAGGTTCAGAGAGGGCCTAAGGAGTCCCTAACACCCTTCCAGAGAGTTTCACAGAGTTTGGATATCAAGAAACCTCATTCGTGAGCTTCTACAGGAAGTCTGCAGGGGTTCTACAGGATGTTTTGGAATTTCTACAGGATGTTTTGAAATTTCTACAGGATGTTCTGTAATTTTCTCCAGGATATTCCGAAAAGAGGATTTTGGAGGGTTGATGGAGGAAAAATGTTGGAAAGTGGAAATTGAGGTTGGATAATGATGTTAAGGGGTCTAGGACCTGGTGGATGAGGCTAAGGAGTGATAAGGACGATTGGATTTGTTCAAGGAGAGATAAGGCAATGCTACACAATAATATGGAAAGTAGGTCAACGTGAGGGAAACGTGGCAAAGGTAAGGCAAGGATATGAAATGGAGGATGAAGCAGGTAGGTTGGATGGAGTATGGGCAGATGGAGAAGTATGATAAGCACTCTGCAAGTTACTTTCCAAACGAAACAAACAAGGACTTGGAAAATCAAAGACCTATCTACGTTAGCCTATTCTGACCTAGATAACAGCAAAGAAATGGAACAGAAGTTTATTTGCAATGAAATCATATGAAGTAACTATGAAACTGAGCAATCATAAACCTAAGCATGCAACCAAAACTGATATCAAGTTCAGCAACTAAGAATCTAACACTAATACTTGCATGGTGAAGAAAAAAACAATGTTTTTGTTGGCAGCAATGTCACCTTTGTCCCAGCTCACGATCCCACTGAGGGAGAGGTGAGATTAGAGGTGCTTGAGGGCCTTTTTATGAATATCTTCCCTATTGTTAACCTATCAAATAAATCTGAACATGAAAAGCTACTTTAACCATAAAAAGTAACCTAAATAACAAAACAAGATTTAAATCTAAATAGCAGATTTTATTCTAAGAATGCAACAAAGACACATGAAAGTAAACAAAGGAGGTACTGGGCACTTGAGATGGGCCCAACCCCAAGAGCTATAGCCTCCTAAGAGAGATTTTGAGCTGGTGCAAATCTGGATTCATCTTTATTGATCAAAAGAATAGTTACATTCTAAAAACTGTCCACAAGGAAAACTTGAAAATGTGCTGAAATGCAAAGCTAATCTACTACCTAAAAAATGACTAAAAGAATGACTAAAATTGAACTAAAAACTAGCTAACTTCTGCCTACAAAGTGATTAACTACTGGCTCACCCAAATGAGGCCCTAAGCCTTCTTATTTATACAAATTGAGGACCCCAACAGTCCTCCTAAACTTTAGGGACGTGGCTGCCCAAAACTTGCAGTTAACAACAGTCCTACTTGACTTGCTTGGCTGCCCTTGTGATAATAGATTTGGTGGCCCTTGAACTCCAAGCTGATGGTGGAGAATTCGAGGTAAGGGCCCATAAATGAAGCAGACACCTTCCTACAAATCCTCTCTCTTGTTCCTCCACGAATTTGGCTGCCAAGTGCTCATTAAAACCTTTAATTTTGTCTCAAAATTGACCAAAAACACTGCACAAAGCACACATTAGACTTGTTGGCATAATGACTAACCCAATTCACTCTATTAGCATAAATATAATCAAAACATGCAATAAACTAATGAGAATGGTGGATTAAGTTGAATTAGGAGGTTGAATGAGCCCATATAATTATCCATTTTTGGGGCTCATCATCACCCCCTACTGAAAGTGTTGGTCATCCTCTGAGCAACTAATCTATCTCCTCATCTTTGATGGCCCTGGTGGCCTCCCTTTCATGCCAAGCTTCTGAAGTGATGTCCTCTTCTCGGTCATGAAACCATGCTTTTCTCTTTGCTTCTTCCCACTGCCTGTGCTCCTTTTCCTAGAGAATTCTCAACTTCCTGTAGAACTGTCTCAGCATCCTGTAGAGAGGCCTTTGTGTCCAACATTTTCATTCTTTCTCTCCAGGTGGACGTCTTCGGGCTTCCCCGTTCCTAGGTGATGGATGCCTTTGAGGGAGACTTTTCCTTTTGTGTAGCTGAGGTGTCTACAATTGTAATTGGCTGTTTTGACTGTGGTTGGGGTCTGCCAGTTTTTACCCGCATGCTCCTTATTGCCTTAAAATACATGGGAGGCTCCCTCTTTCGCTTCCCTTTCTAATTTGGAGATGCTTAGGGTGGCAAGCACAGCTACTGCATCCCTGGCTAAGATCTCAGGGGATTTTTCCTTCTGTTTCCCTCTTTCCAGACTTCCTGTAGAAAGTCCTGTGCTGACTGTTTTCTGTCTTCCTATAGAAATGGTTTTTTGGCTTCCTGTAGAAACGGTTTTCACTGTTTTGGCTTGCTTGGCTGGGGGTGCCTTCTCTTTTAATTTTGCTGTGGTTGCCTTGGGTATGCCCTCACTTACTTGGACTTTTTCAGTCCTCTCTGCCCTGATTTGCAACCATTTCTTCCTTGGCATTTGTGCCTTTATTCCACCCACAGTTTTGGGCTCAGCAGCTTGGCCTTTCTCTTGTTTCTCTTCTTCCTCTTTGTGTAGTGGTCTGTCCTGGGTTTCCTTACCCTTGGATTTCTCTTCTACCTCAATGTGTTCCCTGTCTTCACTGCTGGATGAAGTGTAAGTTCACATGATAACCATGGATAACGCTGAATTATGAATCCCCCTGGCATGGTGAGAGTGCTCCCTTTTTCTCATGCTTTTTTC
This sequence comes from Pinus taeda, assembly GCA_000404065.3. Classification (NCBI taxonomy): domain Eukaryota; kingdom Viridiplantae; phylum Streptophyta; class Pinopsida; order Pinales; family Pinaceae; genus Pinus; species Pinus taeda. The sequence continues at coordinate 20,856 of APFE031153908.1, read as the reverse complement.
AGAAACGGAAATGTTGTTTATAGTTTCCCCCTGGACTCAAGGAAGAATTTTGGATTGCAGACTACTGTGGTGTGGTTTCTGAGAGGAGTTCGGATTTTCCACAGTGCTCATCTTTTATATGGTCGACGTTTCGAGTCTAAACCCAGACTCATCATCAGGACAAATGTGTGGAGAAAAGAAGGAAAACGGATAGGTATAAATATGAAAACGACTAGATGTAAAGACAAACTGGCCGACTCACTAACTGTTTATTATAATTTAATTATTTATATTATTATTTAAGACACTAGTTTTCATTGTTTTATATTATTAAATATTAATTTTTTTTATTCTAATCTTTATTATATTAATATTAATATTTTTTATATATTATTATAATAATCATTATTAATTATTGTTATTAATTATGTTTGTGTTCTTATCCTTATTATTGTATATTACTTCTTGTTTTTAAAATTATTCTACTAATTCCTATCCAAAATGTTTTATTGCTATTTGTTTATATTGTTATTCATAACTGTTATTTAATTTTTTTTAATATTTTTTATATTGTTTTTTTTTTTTTTTTTTGTAATCATACTAATTCTATTATATTACAAAAAAGATTACAGTGAGAGTTACATCCGCCACAAAATATTGGCTACCTGAACAAATTGACATTCTGAGATTGAAACTAAGCCGGAGAAAAAGAGGGACTATGAAGTTGTCCGCTGACCCCAAGCTAGAACCAACCGAAAACTGGATCTTCCACTCCCTGCCAAGGCAAGGGAGGAGTTTACAGACACAAACATGACAGACACAGACATTACAGACACAGACATTATGATCATCATAAAAAAAACTGAGTGGTGCGACCCAAAAACTATCATAAACTGACTCCCAATACTAACTGTAGCTGCTACTTCGACATCCTGAGACTGAACAAAGAGTGTCCATACCACACTGAGGGACCATGCTACGTGCCTAGGTATATGGATTTGGTTGCTCCTCCACCACTGGACAGGCATATGGATCTGGTTGCTCCTCCACCACTGGACAGCCATAGGTGTCTGAAGCACTCGAGTCTGTGTATGGCGATTCATCCTTCGCAGGCTCGCTTGTTCCAGCTCTATTCCCCTCCACCGCACCCGAGGCTTCCGCAGGCTGTAATCGCGGACCCTGAACATGCGAGGGTGGTCGAGGCTCTGCGGGGGCTTCTGGTCTATCAGCATGGTCGCATTTTTTAATGCGCACTGCAACATAGTAGATTGCATTGTCCAGAACACACGGAAACCTGAAGCGGGTTGATGGGTGCCCACCGAACGGACACACCGTGGCTCTTCCTCGCCCTCTGCCTCTTCCACACCCTCTTCGTGCTCCTGGTGAGCTAATCTCCTCCGACGGGGAGTCAAAGGATGCCGAGGAACGTGGCGATGAAGCCCGACCTCTGGCACGACCTCTTGCACCTCCCCACCTGCAAGCTCCACGTAGCCTCTCATGTGGCATCCTGTAACCAACAAAGAACCAATTCTGCCCAGAGGCCGCGAATGCTTTGCGCCACCAAGAATTCTAAACCCGTGCAACAAATTATACCACAGATGCGAAACAAGTAATGGAACACAAATTCGAATAGCAATTCTTACCACACAGGTCGAGAGCCGAGCCTTTTCAGGAGCTGCACGGGGTGAATTGCTCCCAGAGAGCTGAACCGACCAGAACCAGGTGTGACCAAAGCACCGAAGGGCCAAATCGCGAACAGGGGCACAGAGGGATTGAAACACCGCGACACTCAGAGCTTCTGGAGGTCGAAGGCGCTCAGAGACTGTGCTTAAAAAGAGCCGAGTGACACACAATACCCGGAACCATAACGACACACGAAACCATAACCAGAACAATACACGGAACCAGAACGACAAACAATACACAGAGCCGCGAATTCTCTGAAAGTCCAGGCTTGAGACCAGGGCCTTCGGAGCCAAGGGCCGAGGTCTGTGTCTTGGCTCATGCACCCACGGTGCAATCATCCAAGAGCCGAACTCACCACTCACTATTGCGGCAATACAGAGCTTCCAACAGACAATGGCGCTTCTCGCACCTTCCAACTGAACTCTCCTCATCGGCAAACCTAGGCGAACGACCAATATACCTCTGCAACCAGTTGTTCTCCCCCCAACATTAATGCTCGCATAGCGGATGGCCGGACCGAGGTGATGGCTTCTCGAGGCTTCGGTCCATTTGGCTGGAGCGGGCGGCCACTTGCCAATTAATAAGGCCGCCTCCTCATTCATTGCAGTCATTAACACCCGCAACTGGGAATATTATTATATATGTTATTTATTATTATATATTTTTAATTAATATATTTATTTATAATTATTATTAATATTTATTCTTTATTGTTAATTAAATTAGTTATGTTAATATTATTCCTACTGTTATTTTAATTATTATTATTAATGTTCTTATTCATATTTATTATTTATTCTTAGTTATTTATTATTAATTCTTGTTATTATTCTTATATTATCAAATATTTATTAATATTGTTATTTATTCTTATAAAATTATTATTATATTATTATTTTTATTATTAAAAATCATATTTTTATTGATGTTGACTTAATTACTTATAAGTTAAATATCTTTATTTGTGTCGTTATTTTTATTATTCATATATGCTATTATTATTGTTCCTACCTATACTTATTATTCTTATCTACTCTTATTGTTATTTATTCTTATTCATTGTTGTTTATGTTATTATATTTACTATATTAATCCTAATTGTATTTCTTAAATACATTAATATTATATTATTATGTTTTTATTATTAATTATTATTTATATATACCTATTAATTATTATTTATACTATTATTTATATTTCCACATTATAATAATTATATTTCATTGTTATTGTTAGCTAATATTTAAATGTTTATTATTATTATTTATATTATAATAATTGTCTTTATTTATCATTGATATTCTTCTTGCCTAGGTTTCTAAAGAGAAGCAAAGTTAATTTAACCAAGGGCTATTAGAGGGGAAAGTTATTATGTTAGTTGATCAAGAATCTCTAACCTAGTTATTGAGATTATTTGCGGGGGTTAGCAAGGGGTTCCAATTTTTTCTAATTTCCATGCCACCATCCCTATTAAGGTTCTTAGGATGTTTAATGATTTCAATAGCTTCTCTAACCTTACGCTTGAAATGGTGGTCTTCATTGGCAATGACCTGTTTGATATCAATGAACAACAATTCCCTGGTTTCAAGACTTTTGCTGCCCAAATACTCGACTGTCAGAAGGGAATTAGGCTCCCACAGACAGAGTGTAGAGCTTAATTTTCATCCCCAGCATGCATACAACCACATAAAATTCACATTCTTCATGCACATGTTAGCCCTCACAGTGCTTTAACTTTTCTACAGGAGAAATTTGTTAATAGGAACCATGGAGGAGAATGTGATGCAGAACCAACTAAAAAAAATCCCGTGTATCACACAGGCAAACTACCATTCTTGACCCACAGTCATATTTGCTTCTAATTCTCCTACTCCAGACAGTTTTAATTCACCACCTTTCGAAACATCATGCATGGAAGAGTGTTTTTTTTTTAAGCCTACCTCTCTCAGAACTCCAAAATCGATGAAGAAAAGTCCAAGCTTCTCTGCTTCGGAAGGATATGCCGTACTTCCTGTAGAACGTCTTCCTGTAGAATTCCTCTGCACCTCTGAGTGAGCCTGATACGCAGCAGAATCTCGAAGATAGATAGAGAAACCGGTGGAGGATGACTAGTTAATCATTTTGTGCAAACTTCAGTTGAGGATGTGGCGAGTGCAAATGAACAGCAGTTCGTGAGTTTCAACCGAGCATTCTTTAATTGCTGCGTGATTTGTGGTGAGGTGGCAAAGATGTGCGCTGGCCCATGCAGATGGTAGTGTTGTCACGAAACATCCTGTTTCCTACCTGTGATCACTCCATCAATTACGCTAAGGTTTAAATGACCAACACTCCCTGTTGTTTTAATTTTCACGTGAGTCGACTGTCCACGTATATTGCATGACTTCTGGCTGAGCGCTAGAGAATGAAATGTCAGGTTAACCTTGCTAGATTCGTGGTTTAATCCCACCATTCCATTATTTCATACAGTTCTTAAATTAGATTCATGCAATAGAGGAATGAGTTTTAGTCACATACCTGGAAGTCGAATGGTTGCTGTGAGGTGCTGTGGCCTTTCATTTGCTGCATGCATTGGTTTCTATGGTTGCATGGTGGCTTGGTTGCTGATTCATGGCTATTTTTTCTTGTGCAGGTATCCTCTGGCTGGATCCATGCTGTAGGAGCTGACTTCACGTTCAGATTTGCACCCTCAAGTCGCTGCTGCTGAATTTTCACAAGACTGAAACTTGTTTTCACCATTTCTCCCGAACGATAGATCGGATCGATCTAAAACTTGCTGAGCATGTTCCTATCATCATTATGCACCCCCATAGCAAAATTGCGATCAATGGATGCACAATTTTCGAGAAAAATGGGAAATGGCTAAAGATTACAGAGATCAATTTCTCGAAACCGTGTATCAGAATCAGTTGAAACTGCTTGAGTAGGTTACTATCACCCATATGCATCTCCCCATGGAACAGGTTTTGAAATGGATGCACGGATATGGAGAAAATGCAAAAATGGTTGATTGTGATGGAGGCAGATTTCTTGGAAACCGTGCACTGGAATTGGATAAAATTGCTCGGGAATGTTGCCATCATCCCTATACAACTCCTCCTGTAACAGTTTTGCAAATGGATGCACGGTTTTCAAGCTAGGGAAAAAACAAATTCTGTTCTATGTATTTTTTTCTTCAAAGCATTCTGCAAGTTTTTGCATGGAAAGAAAAACTGAGCTTGGGCTGTGATGCAGGAATGGAAATGATGGAGGAGGAGTTTGAAGATTGCAAAAGGACATATGAACCCTTGATGAAGCTTCCATGTTTGCCAAACTACTTTTTAAAATCCAATTCCAACCTTTTGTAATTTCTACAGGAACTTCCTGAAGAAAACACAGTTTTCATAAAAGAAGCACAATGAGGTGGAAAAAATGATGGAGACAGGTGAGGGATGGAAACATGGATGCTTGCAGGCCTAACCAATAGATTCCAAGCTTTAAATTCCCTTCTAAAATCAAATCTGGCTCACTTGAAGGTTCTATAGGATGTTTCCTGTAGAAATACAGAACTTCCTATAGAAATGCCTGTAGCTTCCTGTAGAAAAGCCTGTAGCTTCCTGTAGAAAGCCGAGAACTTCTTGTAGAAGGCCAAATCTCAACTCGGATGTGACAAAACCCTAGGAGAGGTGAGTGGCCACGGAGGGAGTGTCCTTGAGCCTGGTACGGACTCCTGTCTTCGTTTTGTGCGCCCCTCTTTTCCTGCAATGTATTCCCTGTAACCTGCAATTATTTTACAAAGATTAGGCCTGATTCTCTTTTTTTTTTTTCTTTTTTTTTTTTTCTCTTTTTTTTTTAAAACACTTAGGGCGCCTCATGGAGTTTTCACCCTAATTGCCTGCCGGTGCCTCAAGGGAGGTTTTCACCAAGGGATATTTTTATTCAATTTTTCTTTTCTTTTTTTTCTTCTTTTTCCAACCCATTGATCGCCTCATGGAGGTTTCAATCAATGAGCCAATCTAAGGCGCCTCCGAGGAGGTTTCACCTTAGATTTATTTTTTCATTTCATTTTTTTCTCTTTTTCTCTCCTTTTTTTTTTTTACCCTTCCCCTGAACAGAAAAATCGTTTCAAGTTAGGATACTTCCAATGGAACCATGTGCACATCGAGATTAGAGACAAAATGATGTGGAGGCTTGAAATGCATGCTTTGACAGCTATCCAGATTTCAGAGACCAAATGATTTGACTTTGAAGGGATCAAACATAGCTGAGGAAGAGAGTACTGTTGCAACTTAGTGACTATTTGAAACCATATCTCAATATAGTTATGATATCCTTGGTCCTTTTGCTGATCTGGATCATTCTCCATATCTTCTTCTATCATGAACTTCACATCTCCCTCTTTTTGCTGAGTTTTCTCTTGAATACATGGAAGATTTGATGACAACCATGAGGGAACTCTCTCGATCTCTGATTTTGATATCTTTTCTTCATCTAGCGTAGCCCATGGTTCTTTGATTTCCTCTTTTGAATCTTCTTTTGCTGGATGTGGTCCTTCAATGCTTTCAAGGTAATCTCTTTTTTGCAATACCCTTCCTGAGCTATGGTGATGATCATTGAGCTCAAGAGGAGTCATTTGGACATGTTGTGCCTCAGCTTTGCAATTGGATTGAGCTACTCCATTGTTTGGTTTTGGGAATGGTAGTACGGGTAGTTGAGTGGGGGTGTCGTGCAATCATTTTTTTTAATTATCTCTACTCCTACAAGGCATGAAAGAAAATCTTTTTGGTTGACTTTTGCTTATTTTTTTTCTACTTGTACTTACAAAACTAAAATAGATTGAACTACAACTAACTATCTTGTTGAAATGAAAATGCGGAGTTGAAATGAAAGCAGGAAAGGACTAATCTATTTTGCTCAAATGAAATTGTAGGAACGAAACGCTAGTCTAAGCTTGCAGAAGTGAAATGCTAATCTACGCTTGCAGAATTGAAATTGTGGAATCGAAATGCTAATCTATGAAAGCAGGAAATATCTAATCTATGCTTGCTGAAATGAAATGAAAGCAGGAAATGTCTAATCTACTTTTTCAGAAATGAAATTGCATATTGGAAATGAAACAACTACTCTACGCTTGCTGAAATAAACTACTTAGAATAAGGTTGTAGTAGAAAATAGAAGAAAAACAACAATCACCAATACTCTGACGCTTCCTCGGCAACGGTGCCAAAAAGAATGGTGAGCCCTAGTATTGCAGTAATAATGTTGCAACTCCTGAGACTCCCTTCTTTAATTTTATCAACCCGGTAGTTCGTAACAAACTTGGAAGCGACGATGTTGTATGCACAAGTACTAGCTCTTGCCGCAGCTGTCACTTGATCAGCTGGCACAAGTCCGCTAGGGTCTTAAGCCAACTTCTATGAGCTCTGAGAAGAAGCTTTTTAACTGATGGATGAAAGCTAACTGAAAGGAAACTAATCTACTTGCGGAAAGAAACTGAAAAGCTGAAAGGAAATGCAAACCCTAACAAAGCCTAATTTTACCATCTAGTCCTACTGATGTGAAAAAGAGGATGTGAGCTACTGATAGAGGTTCCATTGACTTGTAGGAAGGTAAAATGCATGTGTCTAAGTTATCACTATCTGAAGAAAACATCTTTTTGTATTTTTGAATAAGTTGTCAGAATTATCATGCAGGTGCTTTCACTGCTTTTGACTGTGCAGAGGTGGATCGACGAGAGGAAATGCTTGGAAGAGGTCAGGAAGGTTTAGAGAGGGCCTAAGAGGTCCCTAACACCATTCCAAAGAGTTTCACAGAGTTTTTCTATCAAGAAACCTCATTCGTGAGCTTCTACAGGAAGTCTCCAGGGGTTCTACAGGATGTTCTGGAATTTCTACAGGATGTTCTGTAATTTTCTACAGGGTGTTCTGAAAAGAGGATTTTGGAAGGTTGATGGAGGAAAAATGGTGGAAAAGTGGAAATGGAGGTTGGATAATGATGTTAAGGGGTCTAGGACCTTGTGGATGAGGCTAAGGAGTGATAAGGACGGTTGGATTTGTTCAAGGAGAGATAAGGCAATGTTACACAATAATATGGAAAGTAGGTCAACGTGAGGGAATGTGGCAAAGGTAAGGCAAGGATATGAAATGGAGGATGAAGCAGGTAGGTTGGATGGAGTATGGGCAGATGCATAAGTATGATAGGCACTCTGCAAGTTACTTTCCAAACGAAATAAATAAGGACTTGGAAAATCAAAGACCTATCTACGTTAGCCTATTCTAACCTAGATAACAGCAAAGAAATGGAACAGAAGTTTATTTGCAATGAAATCATATGAAGTAACTATGAAACTGAGCAATCATAAACCTAAGCATGCAACCAAAACTGATATCAAGTTCGGCAACTAAGAATCTAACACTAATACTTGCATGGTGAAGCAAAAAACAATGTTTTTGTTGGCAGCAATGTCACCTTTATCCCAGCTCACGATCCCACTGAGGGAGAGGTGAGATCAGAGGTGCTTGAGGGCCTTTTTCTAAAGATCTTCCCTGTTGTTAATCTATCAAATAAATCTTAACATGAAAAGCTACTTTAACCATGAAAATCAACCTAAATAACAAAACAAGATTTAAATCTAAATAGCAGATTTTATTCTAAGAATGCAGCAAAGACACATGAAAGTAAACAAAGGAGGTACTAGGCACTTGAGATGGGCCCAACCCAAAGAGCTACAGCCTCCTAAGAGAGATTTTGAGCTGGTGCAAAGCTGGATTCATCTTTATTTATCAAAAGAATAGTTACATTCTAAAAACTGTCCACAAGGAAAACTTGAAAATGTGCTGAAATGCAGAGCTAATCTACTGTCTAAAAAATGACTAAAAGAATGACTAAAATCGAACTACAAACTAGCTAACTTCTGCCTATAAAGTGACTAACTACTGGCTAACCCAAATGAGGCCCTAAGCCTTCTTATTTATACAAATTGAGGACCCCAACAGTCTTCCTAAACTTTAGGGACTCGACTGCCCAAAACTTGCAGTTAACAACAGTCCTACTTGACTTGCTTGGCTGCCCTTGTGATAATCGATTTGGTGGCCCTTGAACTCCGAGCTGATGGTGGAGAACTCAAGGTAAGGGCCCATAAATGAAGGGGACATCTTCCTACAAATCCTCTCTCTTGTTCCTCCACGAATTTGGTTGCCAAGTGATCATTAAAATCTTTAATTTTGTCTCAAAATTGACCAAAAACACTGCACAAAGCACACATTAGACTTGTTGGCATAATGACTAACCCAATTCACTCTATTAGCATAAATATAATCAAAAAATGCAATAAACTAATGATAATGGTGGATTAAGTCGAATTAGGAGGTTGAATAAGCCCATATAATTATCCATTTTTGGGGCTCATCACTCGTTTCACTCCCCTCACAAGCTACCACTCCAGACTTGGTGCAACTGCCAGCTGGGCAACTCCCTCAAAAGATTGCACAATTCTGGAGGGGAACCAACCTTCCCTCCAGAAATTGCGCAATCCTATCAAAGAGCCTTCCTTTTGAAAATTGCAAAATCTGGCCCAGTAGTGTAGCTCAACCTAGAAATTACGTAATTCTGGGCAGCAGTGAGCTGCTCCTAGAAATTGCTCAATCTCTCTGGACATCCATCCCAACTTCCTCCTAGAAATTGTGCAAAAATATCCCGCAGTGAAGCAGGTTGTTGCATGTGCCTTCAGGTTGATTGGTTCCACCCGGGACCGAGAAAACTTGACTTGCATGCATGGGCTGTTTTTTCCTGAAATAGAAAAAAGAAACACGCAAAAAGCATCCCTAGATTTTAGGGATCTATTTTCAACAGCTAGAGGTTACATGCAAAGATCATTTTAGAAAATTTCCTCCAAGTGTCATTTTTTCCTAGATTTGTGGCATTTATGTCATGAGCCTCAAACTTATTTATTCGACACTTCAAAGCTCATTCTTCACATCGATCTTCGAGCTCTGACATCCCACAACATATCTAGGAGTCTTTGACACATCCAACTCAACTATTTTAGGGTAAGTCCGCTTTACTTGTATTTTGCAGCATTTCTGTCGCTTTTTGTGTTTTGGCTTGTGTGAGTGCTTTTTATTGTTTACATGCATGTTGGCCTGTACAAGTACTATTTGAGTTTTCATTTGCATCTCACATCTGTCACATGCAGGAAACTGTTTTGCACGAACGGTCGTCGATTTTTGGTGACTCGTTTCAGACACATGCATGTTGTTTCGTTTTCTGAATCTTTCATTCCCCATTTGCATGCATGATCATTCACTCCTGCTTATACTTAGTATCAACATACATTCACGTATTCATTTTCTTTCAATTGCTCGTCGGCGGGTTTGGGCAACCTTGGCCCGGACTCTCCCTTATCTAGACAACATTGCACAATTCTGAGAGGGAAGGCTCTTCCTTCCTCCCAGAAAATGTGCAAATATGGCCAGTCAGTTCCCTCCATTCTTGTTTTTCCCAATTCTGAGAGGCAGTGACTGCTGACCCAAAAAATTGCACAATGGAGTCCCTAAGCCTGCATCACTTGCCAGCTAAAATTGTGCATTGCACAATTTCAACACCCAACAAACTAGTGTGGATTTCGCATTACGCAATTCTAGTAGTCAAGCAGCCTCTCGAAAGTCCAGACTACCCTTTTCACAATTTCGATAGTAATTCCCATGGCCTCCAAATGAAAATTGTGAAATCCTTGCCAGCAGTTCCTCGGGTATGTTGCATGTCATCCCTTAAGTTTTCTTTGGTTTTAACTGACATATTTCTTACCATGCATGTCTCCATGTCTCCAGATATAGCAGATGTTCATCTCTCTCTCAGCAGTTCTAGATCAATGGTCTCCAAGGGAGCAGGGTCAAAGGACACCGATGAAAGCGCAACTAGAGAAACAATTAAGTGAGTGTCTACTCGTTTTCCGATCTATGAAGACACCAAGCTCATCGTAGACAAAGAAATCAAGCATTACCCATAGATAAATTTAAATCTCCACCCAAAATTATGTTATCGACTTAAGTGAATGACATCCTCATGATATCTTCCCAAAAGGCTATTTGATTTTAATAGGGACCATAATCATTTACCATTGTAAATTCCAATCCTATTTCTTCAGAGACCACATCATCCACAAGTAATCCTTCCCTTCCCCAAAAATTCATGAGTTTAATCATTTTGCAATTGATACCTAGGAATTTCCCCCATATCTTCCTCTAGCATCTAATCAATAAAAGTACCAACCCTTTACTATAGACTCCAAAAAGAAACCACTTCTGCACTATTCCCCAACATTTCTTGTAAGAATATCACATGCTAACCTTTCAGATTTGAAAATTCGCATGAGAGCTAGTTTTTTAGTAGGACTAGTCATCCCCGGACAATTAAAGGATATCCACTTTATCATGAAACAACGTCAGGGGCACATATTGATCAAAGAATCCAGTCAAAGGATAATTGTCTACCCTCTACGACATCCATACTGGCTTTTTGAATGGCTTTCAGAATATAGGATTGTATGCCTATAGGCATTTTAGGAAATTTAGGAGGTGATGATTTACCTATACCCTCACCTGACACAACAAGGATTTTGGATAACGATCTCAGATTATATCTATGACTCGTATGATATTCCATCAATGGGACTCCCATGTCAGGGGAGAAGAGGGGACTATTATCACCCCATAAATTTCACTAGGTTGAGGAGAGAAATTCTAGAGGTAACCACAAACCATTTATAGGCCGGGATCTAGCCCTTCTAGCATTGGAGAGGGATATCTCACTTAAGTTTATCAACTGATATGATATTAGGCTAGGTATAATTTTAAATAAGGAACGTTTTTCAAATATATTTTGATGAGAAAAGAGACAGATCAATTGGGCATGGAGTCATGTCAAATTAATTTTTTGTCTAGTGCTGTGATGAAGAGAGAAAGGGATTTATCCACAGGGGAAAGGTAGTCAGTCTTGGTGATGAAATCAAGTTAAATTGTTGTAGGAGGGTGAGTGTGAGAAAGTTGGAAACAACACTTAGAAAATTAAAATTGTAAATGAATTCTAAATGCTGCTTTAAGAGGAAAACACATATTACTTGGGAAAACTAAATCAGAGCACCATTAAGATGAATTATGAGATGTTAAACATCTGTTTTTCCCAAGAAATAAGACATAAATTTAAGAGATGTAAACATATATGATAAAATTACAAGAATAAATAAGCACACATCATTAAGATATGTCATAGGAATCCTTGCAAATCACCTTTTGTCTTTCATTCATTCACTAGAAAAATTTTCAGAAACTACAGTGCACACAAGTCCATTTCTCTCCAATATGACCAATAGAACCCTTTTCTATGTTTTTCATCTCTATTTACATTATGAGGTTCGATATACCACTCTATGTGGTTGAAATTATTGAACAAAACAAACTTCTAACTAGATACATCGAAATGTTGGTGCATATACTTAAAAATAAGATTGGTTTTACTTACAACCAATCTATGCCTAAAACATCACCAACTTGGAATATTTGAAAATAAACATTAACTACACCTCCTAGGACAATATGCCACATATCCAGATGACCCAAACCACTTCTAGAAACCAAAATTTTGAAATATGAAGTGAAATTGTGTTGACTGTCCAGTTTCGTAGCGCATCAACTAGTTTCGCAGTAACATGAATTAGCCGTCCATGTTTTGCATGGTTGCAACCCTCCTATGAAAAATGGAGAAAATGGGTGTCTTTTAAGATGTATTTGTGTGGTAATAAACCTATGATATAGGCTTCATAGTTCTTCCATACCTCCTTATTGACTAACCCCCATTTTCGTAGCAAAATTGTCACCTTTCGCAGCGCCTTCAAAATTCTCAACATATGATGACTCTCTTGAGGTATAAATGTTGGAGGAATCAATATAAGTGTTGTGACATTCATATAAATCCTCTCATGAAAATAAAAAATTCAAAACTCCATTATCAATATGCATCAAAGACAACATAAAAAGTGTAGCAAATCCTTGTTGCATTTTTGCAGGATCCACCAAAATTGAGTTATTTATGATTTCTTTAGAAAAAAGAGAAAACTTTAGAGCTGAGTGGTATCCTCCATATCAATATTTCCTTTTTACTTGCTTCTTCTAGTATATCCAACTTGTCCCTTTTCCTCTTTTTTTAGATTTATTTTCCTTAGTGAGCTTCTGCATTACCTATTTGAGTCTTCTCTTTAATAACAAATTCCGTGTATGTAGATTTCTCACCTGCCTATGCAGAGGTAGGGTCCACTTTAACTTATATCTAGCCTTATTAACGACAAGCTCAACAACTTGTACTTTCTTAAGAAAGCTCAATTTATTGCTATGATCCTTTTCTGCAAGTTGATCTACCTGGTGTTGAACTCCTTCAAGTTGTTCGAATAGTTTTTCAAATTCTTTCTTCTCATCAAAAGCCACTGTTTCTTATGGCTAAATAGTATAATCTATCTGCAATTGCACCTTGGCAGTAGATCTAGTTCTAGGTCTCCCTAATTGTTAAATTGTCTCCTTTATCTCTTCAACATCAATAATATGTTTACTTTTTTCCCTTAACAACATGTACCGATGTTTTCCTTGATGGTTCTCCTTCACTGGGCTGAACAACTTCTTGTGACACTTTATGTCTAAGTTCCCTATTTTCTTGCTGCAAATATGCTATTGTCAAATAAGCCTTATCCAATTGATATTGCAAATATTTAACACTCTGGTCTCTTTCATCAACTTCTGCTTCTTTATGTGTACATTCTAATTCAACAACTTGAATAGGGGTAGGTGTTGGATCGACATGCAATCTCTTAGTTGAAGCTCTTGTTTTCGGTACCTTAGCCATCATTTCTACCTCAGGTGAGAAGTGAACCTTCTTAACACTTCTTTTATCCACTGATTTGTTCTTAGTCAAATCCTTTTTGATCGAGCTAGCTACTGCATGTGAGGCCTCTTTGATTACAACTAATGGGGTATCTTTCTTGGTCCTATGCCTGATAGAATATTGTCCTATCCATATTGAAGAAACCAAAATGATATAGATCTTAAGGGGATGTTACACAAAAATATCCTCACCTTGATTATTTGCAGTCAGTATGGGTCTATCACCACCTATACCAGCCTCCTAAGCAAGTCTCAGACCTCAGCTCTTCAAAACAAGCTTTGGAAATGAGAGAAAGAAATCAAAAAGCAATGTAACTCTGGTTCCGCACTTTCTCTCACTTTTGCCTGCGGGCCCGCACCCTTTGTTTAGAGTACTTGCGTACTTATACGCTCTATATGTAAAGGGGAGGGTGCGTACCCCTGTGAAAGTCAAAAGGCGCAATTTTTATCTTAAAAAACTCACTTTGGGTTAATTC
>APFE031153907.1:6330-41830 GCA_000404065.3 Pinus taeda | reverse complement strand
AAAAGTGCCAAAAAACACGTAAAATCGTGAAAATGTGGATTTTTGGCTTATTGGCGCACTTTTTGAATGACGTCAGCAAGTGTGTCCGGGTCGGATGACGTCAGCAGGACGTGATCAGGTGACGTGGCAGCCTGAGACCGGTCCACGGGGGTGACGAGGTGGCGACCAGGTGGACGAATGGAGGACAAGGCGCGCGGTCGTGGCGCTGACATAGGCGAAAATAGGATGGTGACACGGGCGGATACATGTCGTCATATCGGGCCCCCTCCTGCACGGCAAGGAATCTGTCAGAGGGGGCTCCGACGGAATTTGGGAGCTACGCGTGTCCCCGCGTGACATCATCGTCTGAAAAATATCGGACGATATCTATCGGACATTGGGGCCCTTCCGAAATCCACGAGGACCATTGGATTTCAGGTGCAAGATCTGACGGCTGTCGGGCAGGGAATACGCACGGAGGATAAAGTCAATCTTGGTTATCTGTCAGACGTCAGGCCCCTCCGAAACCTATGATGACCGTCGATCAGAAAAGGCTTTGATCGGACAGATATCGGGCCCGTAAGCTGCACGGAGGATAAAGTCAACGGGCGGCTTAAAATAATCTTTTTGTTGGTAACTGTGCTTGGCGGGACCCTTCGGGTATTTAACAGATTTCCATAGTTTTTAATGATTTTCTTTAATAAAATCATATATACCCGATGACATTAGGAAAAGGCACAAACAAAGGTTTTTCATGCAATTCTTCACATAAGGCATATGGGGGCTAAACTTAGGATAGACGGGTTTTGATGGATTTATATGAAAAAGGCGCATATTGGCTCCCGACCTTAGGATAAGGCGGGGAAGGTAGGTTTCATCAAATTTTTTGCCTTTTAGTGGTATAAGGGTGTCCAAAAGGGTTTTCTCGAGGGTTTTTTAGGCAAAACTGGAGAGTTGGCTAGGTGGGTAGGTTCTGATAGAGAAAAGGGGTTAGGCTTGGGTTCTTGAGCTTAACCAAATGTTAATCCAATGCCCTGGTAGTGGAACATATGGCTATAATGCCAAGGAGGGGATATTTATACTTGTTTAGGGTTTATACACCATGGTGTTATAATAATAGGGGAGGTGGAGCATAGGGAGCTAGATAATAGAGTTAGAGGTTAATATGGGGGAAAATGTGAATGAAGACCAATATTACTAAGTTTTCTTGAAAACAACTTAGTGTAAAGAGTAGATCAAAATGAAAAGAACTTTACACAAGAAATGTGGCTTCTAAAGGCCATAAGAACCACCATAAAGCTTTGAGTTTTCCTTATGAACATACCTGGTGCAGGGGTGTTAGTCATGAGTGGTAAACAAAGGGAAAGAGGGGAGTTAGACATGCTCCACTGTGTTCTTTTGCCTGTACTTGCTTAGCAAAGTTGATCTTGGGAGGAACATCATTTCTGCAACCCCATCTACCTACCCAACTATTTTGCCTAGCATTTTTTATTTCTTCTTGGTGGGTGCACTTGGACTTGCAAACCCCTTGTGTGTCTTTTCTTTTTCATTGGCTTTTTTGCATTTCCTTTCCTATCTAGCACTACCCTTATTTCTTCCAAGGCCCCAGATTAAGCAGTTGGGAACCTTAGTTTCTCTGCCTAACTACTGATCTGCCAAGATTTAGACAGTTTGGACAAATTTCTTTCTCTATTCTACAACATAAATTGAAAACATGGCATGACCCAGATTATACTATTGGGTCATCCATCAGAACTTTAATGGGCATGAAGGCATGTACACACCTTGTCTTTTCTTGCAAATATCGAACCTTTGTAGCAGCAAAGTAGAGCATATTTGGAACTTGAATTTTCCAATCATGAAATATGAAACCTATTGGTATAGGTAACCAACAGCCCTGATCATGAAAAATTTCCCTTGATGCCCCTACAACTCTTTTCTTCTTGCTCTCGGTAACACCATTTTGTTGATGGTTATGAGGTGTCTTTAACACTCGTTTAATCCCTTCCACTACACACAAGTTCTTAAACTCATTGGATACATACTCATGACCATTATCACTCCTTAGAGCTTTAACCTTCTTGCCTGACTCTTTATCTACCAATGCTTTGAACTCACAAAACTTTGTGAATGTTTTCTCCTTTTTCTGCATGAAAAATAACCAGCATTTACAAGAATAGTCATAAAAAAATATAACATAATACCTGTGTTTGGCCATGGATGTTTTCGAGAATGTTCCACACACATCTGAATGGACTCTCTCTAGAATAGACTCTGCTCGACTGTCTCTGTCTCCAAAGGAATACTTGGTGTATGCTGACTCAACCGTACCTTTGGGAAGACCCATAGAGACCTACTGTAACATCTTTAAAGCCCCGTGATCCAAGTGGCTCAAACGTCTGTGCCACAACTCACCAACGTCTCGGCATTGTATATTTTATGCTTTTGAACTCAAAGAAACACACACCTCTACCTCTAGCTTATAGATATTCTTAACTTGAATCCCTATCTTCTTTACTGGACCTATGGCTTTGTGTTGAAGGAATGCATTTCCTTTCGAGAAGATCACATCATAGCCTCTATCCTAAAAAATGGCAACTGATACTAAGTTCTTCTTCAGCTCGGGTACATACATAACATTCTTCAAGGTGAGTGGAGCCCCATGCTCCCTCTAAAAATAAATCTTGCCCAATCCAGTAACATTATACTTCTAGTCATCACCCATCTCGATATGCATCTAGATATTGTTCTCCTCCGAGTCACTAAATAACTCTTTGTCACCAATCATGTGGAATGAAGCTCCAAGTTTGAGTATCATACACTTCCTAACATTGATGACACCAAGTATGTAATGAGGGAAAAGTCCAATTCGAATTGAGAGGCCAAAGCCTCACCTGTCACTCATCCTTAGAACTTCTCCTTGGACTTCTTGAGTGGGAAATTTGTAAAAAAATGTCCCATCTTGTGACAATGAAAGCATTTAACTTTTGTCATGTCTTTCTTCTTACCTCCATGATAAGAATTTGATTTGGAATGGGAATTTTTCCCTTTGCCCTTCCTTGCCTTAATCACTAAGTCACAATTCTCTTCATCATCAGTCTTTAATGAAGATCCATCCCTGGTGTTCCTCCTGATCTCATCCTGCATAAAATCTGACCATAGTCATTCCCAATCTGGCAACTTCTCCCAACCATTGACAGAGTCCTTATAATTATGCCAAATCTTTGGGAGTTCAAGAAGAGAAAGGCTCACCATATATTCCTCGACAACCATGATTCCAACACTTCCAAGTTCATCCCAACATTAAGTGAAATTAGTCAAGTATTTTGGAATGGTCTCGCCTTTCTTCATTTTGATTTTTCGAAGTTTATCCTTCAGTGCCAACTTCCTTTGATCATTGATATTCTGATACAGGTCATTCAATGTTTTCCACATAGCATGAGGAGTTTCTTTCCCATGGAGACTCGAGACAATGTGGTCTCAAATCCCTCAAGGATTACCCGCCTTGTCTTCACCACACACTTCTTCCATTCATCCATGTTTTGTGCATCAGTGGTCGTTGGCTTAGGAATTTCCTCTTCAACAAATTCCTTCAATCCATTGTCCTCCAGCACAGCTACATCATGTATCTCCAGGATATAAAATTTGAGTTTCCTTCCAAGGCATACTCGAGCCTTAACCCATAGAACTCCATCTGTCGATCCTAAAGTATGTATTGCAAATTTGACTTTCACCTATAACCCAAAAACTCAAAACTTTGAAATCTCCTCTAGTATACTATTCTCAGCTCTGATACCATGTATATTTTCTTGTAGATTCACAAGCTCTTGCAATGTACTAAAGCAAGAGACACAAATCTACTTCTACTCTTTACAATGAGAGCACATAAAGATCGAGAAAAAAATTAATCAATAGAGGAAGCGAATCAAATACACATAACAAAATAAATATCTAGTGAAAGCCACAACTCAAAACTCAACTATTTGTATATTGGAAAATCAAGATGAGATTACAATTCTTGTTCACACAAGAACAATCCCAACACTCAGTAAAATTAATCTCCAACCCACAAGAAAGCACTATGCAACACTTAGCCAATTCACCAGCTCTCCAAGTCCCTATTTGCTTGCACAAATCCTATGACTAATTAACCCATATTAAGAGGAATTCAGTGCACTCAAAACTGCACAATCCTTTGAAGGATTAGTTCCTAATTACATGCACTATCATTGCAACTCAGAAAAATCTAAAACAAATAGTACATTCTCCCTGCACTCTAGTCTCAACTAGGTCTTTTTTAGAATCGACATGCATGAGTTTCTGATGAGGAAATATTCATTTAAATAGACTAGCACTAATTGAGTTCACTAATGCATCAACTATTGTTAACTCACTATTCATTCCTCAAACAGTTTGAAACTAATTTAACTAGACTTAACTCAATAAATTGAGTTAACTAATTACCACTCATACTTAACTCATCCTGGACCCCTATAATATAAGGAGAACATATACATGGCTTCAGAAAGACTTCCAACTCTAAATTCCTAAGCTAATTAAGTTTAATAAACTTAATTAACTATTTACAAGTTGCTATGCGAATAGAATTCGATTTTAATTCACAGTGTAATTCAAGGAAAAATTAAAATGGAAATTCTTGTTGTCATTTTGAACAGGTAGTGGTGGAAGTAGTGGAGCTAGTGATTGCACCCAAATAAATTATCATAAAATGATCCAAACTACCCTATGTCCTTCAATAGTCAAATCCCCTTAATTGCAATGGTTGGAATAAAATTATCTAGCTTAACCCCATCTCATTCACCTTTTTTAAACTAAAATTGTATTAATGTCATTGGTTATAAATTAGTAAAATGATTTAACCCACCACATGTTGATAAATATTTTAAAGTCAAATCTTATTAATTGCACTCGTTTGAATAAAATGATGTAATCTAGCCCAAGCAATTCAATTTTTTAAAATGAGATCTTATTAATATTATTAGTTTTAAAGGGTTTCATAAAGAAAATCTAACCATTTTAAAAGTTTGTATGGATCAAACCAAATAATAATCTTGATAATTTCATAATTATTTTAAATTAAAATTTCTCCCATCACAAAAACCTCTTATCCCAAAAAAATTATCAAAATATTAATCAATAAAACCATAAACCCATTTCCTTCCATTTTTGAAAAATGGAATCCTATGAACGTCATTAGTATTAGACAATGGTGTGCCCAAGCTCAAAGTGTTATTATGAACTAAAATCCCCCTATCACGAATAGTCTTAAACACCTACAAATCATTATAGTTGAGATTGGTAGATGTAATGTAAGAAAGTTTGTCAATATATTTAAGTGTCAACAAAGATATATATATGTGTAGGGTTGATATGTTTTAATTAATAGTCAAATTAAAACATATATAAATATAATATATAAAATATAAATTTTAGCTCAAAGGTCATATTAATTTTTAAAAAGAAAATTTAACAAACTAAAATTAATAAATTGGATAAATACAAATTACGAAACAATGTGCTCTAACAAAGCCATGGGGAAAAACTAATATATTAAATAAATACAAAGTATACAATGAAATCCAACTAATAAAAATGAATGATTCAATAAGCTATAGACCCAAGTAACATTTATATATAATATTTAATTTAATAAAAATTCAAAATCACATTTTAATAACATTTTAAAAGCCAATTATGATTAATAAAAAATATATAATATTAATGTAGGGTAGTTAAATTTGATCATCAAAATTTAACATAATAATTAATTTATTATACAATTTATCTGTGGGTCCAAAAAAATAATTAATATAAAATATATCTATATATATTAATGATATAATAATTTCAAATACGTGTAGATGAAAGACCCATTAAACACATTAGCAATAGTTATAGTAAATAATTATATGAAAATGTCCATTTATAACTAAAATTAAAAAATTATCAATAAATAAATCAAGTTCGTGAAGGGGTATTCAGGGGATATTTTAGGATGCATAATCCATTTATGCATTCAAAAATAAATTTTAAACAACAAAAAATCACAATTTTGCTAGAAATTATATTTTGAGATTCGAGGCTAAAAAAACGATTTCGTTTGTTAGTTAGTCTACAATAAATTAAGTTTAAGATAATAACTAATTTTTTATTAGTTAACAAGCTTAAATTTAAACCATTAAAAACTAATAATTTAAAGAAATAGTAAATCAATATTTATTATTAATAATCATAAGTATTAGTTTTTTAATTTAATTTTGGATATTAAATTTTAATTTAATTTTGTTTTGATTTAATTTGACTGAGTCAAAATGTTAAAAATTACAACATCCCTCCCTTACTAGGTTACTAGGTTACGTTGGAGAGTTTTTAAATTTCATTTTATTTTTAGTCAAAATGTTTAACAAGATAGGACATTACAACATCTCTTCCATATTTTGTTGGAGAGTGCTTCTTTGGGCAATAAAATTGGTCATTTTTTATTAGGCTGGTCTACAACCAAGTATGCAGAGATATGTACTAAAATACGATAGAGATGTGTAACTTAATGTAACATTTTAACATTTTAACTTGTGAAAATGAAATAAAAATATCAAAACAAAAAATAACCCTATAAAAATTAAATAATAAAAAAATAAAATGACCCTTGGTATTCACCCATGGTATTAATGTGGAGTATAACCTATTTAAGGGGGAGATTAAATTAGCCTAGATCCAGCTTAGTTTGATAATATAATTAGATACATAATTAGTTGCAGAAAATGGTAATGATAGTGAGCTATAAATATATAACTTTTATGGACATGTTTGCCCTATGCCTTTTTCTATGTTTTGTTTTGTTGAATGGATGAATGCATAATGTGTATATATGCGTATAAGCTTCATAGTTTCCTACTTAAGTGTTATATTTTCTTAGTTCTAAATCAAAGTTTGAATTGTTGTATTGTTGGGGTTTGTTCAAGGTGATTATGCTTTTAATAAAATATGCCCTCCAATTTTACAAATTTGATTCGCTAGAAGTTGTAGATACATTTTAATAAAATCTACCCTCCAATTTTACTAGAAATTGTAGGCGCATTTCAATAAAATCTACCGTCCAATTTTACAGAGTTGATTCACTCAATCCACCCTCCAATTTTACATAGTTGATTCACTCGAGGTTATAGATGCATGTGGCCTGATTTACTCATGGCACTCACAGAGACTAATGCTATCGCTTTCTTTGCTCATTGGGCCCGACACTGCATTTTGAATCTGAGCAATGTCGATGAAAACCCTGGTCGAGATGATTCAGATTCAGATTTATGATGAAGAGGCACTGCGGAGTAATTATAGTCATCCTATTGACGACGGTACATCATGCAACATCCAGATTCACCACGGTAGCTGTTGCGACACCGCAAGAATTCATGATCCAACGGAAGAAGTCCCATCCCAACCCGATGATACCCAAATCAAGAAGCGGCGATCGGATGCGGGGATCGAATATAATGTCTCTGAATTTGGATACAAAAGAGTGGATGGTGTGTGATGGAGATAACCAAGCCTGGAGGTTGTCCGATGGAAACGCACAACACTGCCAGACCGTGTTGAGATTTTGCACACCGTGATGAGATGAGCCGGATGATGTACTTAGAATATGAACCACTATAAGTGCGCTTGTTACTTTGGGAGGTGGAGGAATTGCCTGGATAGTAGGTGAATGTGGTTAAGACGGTAGGTGAAGGAAGGACTGAAGGTGATCCAATAGCCTTCCAACATGACATCGACATGACGCACGTGGAAGCCCCTTCATCAATAACGGTTCGAAAAATGTTAATTTTCCAGTATGTATACTTTATTTGAAAATCCATGTGATGAGGGAGTCTCTTTTTGACATTTAACATGTCAAAAGTGAGCACTAAAGAATTAGTTGGATCGACTGCCCCAATCGCAGAAAGTAAAGCACTTCTCTGAGCCGAACATGACTGGAGAACCTCTAAAGCGGACATAGCGCACAGACTCTGAGCCAGATCCTCCACAATGGAGTAATTCTAGGCGGCCCTAGCATTAGGATTAATCGTCACACGTTTAGCGGAACTTTTCGGTATCCGTGGTATAGT
Source organism: Pinus taeda (assembly GCA_000404065.3). NCBI lineage: Eukaryota > Viridiplantae > Streptophyta > Pinopsida > Pinales > Pinaceae > Pinus > Pinus taeda. Next base: position 33,728 of record APFE031153907.1, on the reverse strand, counting down.
CTCGACAAGGGGTCGCTCGATATGAAGGTCAGTACCTCCGGGAACAGCCTTGTCCTTGGAAGTTTTGGCTTCACCATAATGACATGACTGAGTAGCCACATGGACGTTGGAACCCATCATGAAAACATTTGATGATTTTTCCCCTTCCTAGTTGCCCCCTGCAGAGGTTCTAGGGTTTGAACTCGTGCCAGCAAGAAGTTGCTGCCCTTGGGGAAAAGGGTTGGTCAACACAGCTTGGGAACTAGAAGTCCCTTGCTGCCCTAACAAGCGCTGAGCGTCTTCAATCTTGGGGCAAAGATGAGTTAAATGGTCTCCACTGCACAACTTGCCTGGAAACTTGACTTTCTTTTTCGACTCATTTCTACCTCCACCAGCATTATTGCCATATTTATTTGCATCAAGCTTCCCATCCTAGTTCTTTTTCTTACCTCGTCCTTTCTTTTTCCCATTGGAATTTTGACTTCCTTTCGGGTTATCAGATTGGACAGCATTAATCGAAGAAGTTTGGGAAGCGGAAGGGTTAGACGATGTGAATTGGTTGTTAGAAGCAGTTTGTAAAGACAACTGTTGTAATTGGTTCAACAAGTTCACCGTATTTGTGTCTACTGACCCAACAATACCATCTGCGTGGGGACCTGGCTTCCGCTTAGCTACGTCAACCTTAGACCCAGGAGCATCTGGCAAGTATTTTTGTAGGATCCTAGACTGAGAGTAGAATAATTCTAATTGCTGGGCCCTAAAACTGGCTTGCTCCTCAGAATAGACCCCAGACATGGAGACATCCTTGGAGATCTCAGGTATCAAAGACTTCAAGAACCACTCGAGACAGTACTCCAGAGGGATTTCAGCTTTAATGAGCCTCTTTCTCCGTCTCCATTCCTGAATTTGATCAGAAATGTGAGTTGCCCTATCCTGACAAAAAGTGGCCAGTAGTTTGGTTCCGGCATCATACCGGACAGGCAACTGAAAATTGTTCAAGAAAATATTGGCTAAGTCGGCGAATGATGTAAAGTTGCCCCCATGCAACTCCATATACCATTTGGCCACGTTACCAGTCAAGGTGCGTTGAAATAATCTCAAACTAACCGATTCATCGATCAGGGAGTTCGATGAGCACCATAAGTGGAACGTGGTTACGTGGTCACCCGGATCCTCACCACTCTTCCCTTCGAATTTTGGAATATCTGAAGGGAGTTTAGTTGGGACCAGAGGCCAGGCCGGATTATACTTGATTGGGTCGTTAGTTAACTTAGTGAGGTATGGCAAGTTCAACGTTGCTAGAAACAGAAGTCTAGGAGGAGCTTGGGAATTCCACCTTGGCTGGGCGGCACTCCTGAAGCTCTGAAAAGACTGTCCTGGATTTTGGAAGGCACCAAGCTGCCCGAAGTAACCAGTAGAACCCGTTGAGCCAAAAGGAAAGCCTTGTGACCCAACAACACTCGGAGTTTGACCAACTTCGGCCGTATATCCACCATACCCTGCAAAGTTTCCTCCTAAAGGATTGTAAGAATTTGACAACCCCTGATATGGATTCCAAGCCATAGCTAGGGGAGGAATACTTTGGAATGAACTAACCGTGGTATACGACCTGTTCCCATATTGGTCGAAGAATGGATTCCCAGTTCCGGCACTACTAAGCCCAAGGTTATTCCAACCTTGGAAAGGATTGCTGCTTTGTCCTACTGAAGAAAAAGGCATAAATCCTATCGTAGGGTTGGAATGTGGTATATGACCAATTCCAAATGGAAAACCTTGGAACGAAGCCGATCCACTCATCATGGACGTGGCGGCCCCAAATGGAGCTGAAGGAATGCCCTGTGAATGGGAGCCAAATGGGAAGTACCCAGAACCAAAAGCATTTGTTTGGGAACTTCCACTCGTGGATGAAATGGAGGTAGACCCAACAAAAGACGTGCTAGAAAAAGATCCAAATAAAGAGACGGAGGGGATGGAAATAGTTCCACCCCCTTGTACAGATATAGGAGTCTGTACAGTCGTAGCACTTGTAGGAGTCATGCTTCCAGTAGTGGTCATCAAAGGTAAGCGCGTATCGTAACCTGGACTTGACGGTCTATGCGTCGGAGTCCCAACGTATTGCAATACGTGTGGATGACTGGATGATAGAGGAGAATTCGGAGCTGCTAACGACTCTGAAAAATCTTCTACCTCAATATTATCCTCCGCTTGTAAGCGAACCTGAGAAAGAACTCGAGTGTTCCTCTCTTGTTCTACGAAAGTACCAGGCCTTGCTTCAATACTAATGTCCCCGAGGGGAGGATCAATATCCGATGCGTCAATCGCAGTGGGACGAAACCCACCAGTATTATTACCTCTGCGCCTTCTCGGAGAAGGCTCTAAACTCAGTGGTGAGAGACCACGAAGTCTTTGAGACCGTCTAGGAGATCAGTCAGCCACTTTGAATTCTTTGTTTAAAATCTAGCTAAAGACTCAAAAAATTTAAAGCTAGGCCAACTAAGAGCACAGAGCACCCACTATAAAGTCCCTAAAGATACAACCATTCAAACAACTTCCAAGTATTTCCGCTCCGGGTGATTAGGACCGGACACCAAAATACAAGAAAGTGGAAAATAAGGGGCCTTTCGAAGATAGTTTGGGATGATGAGGGCCTAGGCCTATCAGCGAAGGTATTAGAGGAAGTTACACTGACCTCCTAACAACAATCTGCGCCAGTGCAAGCCCCCAAGCTTCGCAAGGGTGCCCTCCAGTAGTGCTGTTGAGAGTGATACAACGTCGACCTTAGGTGCCACGGGATTCCCCTCCGCAAGCCACCTATGTATTCCCCTAGGAGAAGCAACCATTGGGATACCAACTCGTCGCAAAACCAGGGCGGAACAGTCATGAGGTAAGTTCGGACAAGTTAGGAGAGGGGGGTATCTCTCTTTCCCTATCTTCACAACCCTCGTGCTTAACTCCCAGATCTGGAGCTTTCCTGTCTTCCTAATGCTATTGGATTTTTCTCGTTTTAATTCAGACTCCTATGTTTGACGTTTAATATGGCCTTGGAGAGTTAACTCTCCACTCACCTAATCCAAGGCCCTAAAATCCTAAAACTTGTTTGTGTATTTAACTTAAAGAAAAAGTTCTAGTTGATTTTAGTTAGCGCTTGATTTTAAGGGTTGTTCTTTAATTCAAAGGATGATGGAAGTGAAACTAGTGGTGTTTTTTCGACGCAAAAGAAATTAATAAAACCTAACTATATGCATATGCACTTTGTCATTGTTTTTCGATGAAGAGTAATTTATAGAGCGTTCGAAAGGAAACTTCTAATGAAATAAACTTTTCTTTTCTTTTCTTTTCATTCACACATCACACTCAAAAGTTAACAAAACTATTTATGCCTAAAGAGATGCAAATCTATCCTAATGCAATAACTAAATGCTTGATGCAAGATTGAAAACTACTCTAAAAAAAAGAAATGAAAGTTGCTTTGATTATCAAATTTTCTTTTGCCACTTACAATATTTAGATTGAATATGAGATGCTACAATTCATTTCGTCTAAATACTAAAAGCAAAACCCAATATAACATAATGCACTTTCACTCACCAAAAGGAAACAAATGAAAAGCAAGTTCAAGAAAGCAAAACAAAAACTTTTCAAAAAGTTCTCTTCAAAGTAGCAACAAAAAAAGTCTTTTCGAAAATGCTTTCAACAAAAATTGACACTTTGTGATTGAAACAATAAGCAAGAAACACTTTTGCAAGTTGACACCCTACAAAGAATGAAAACTCAACGAAAACAAATGTGTTCAAAAAGGATTTTGAACAATCGAAAGCAGCAAGGAAAGCTTTGGTAACAAAGACCAAAAAAGATCAAAAAGACAATTTCAAGAAAGTATCAAATGACAACTTTGATGAAATAAAGAAGTAGATGGTCATAAAAAGCAATTTCCTTAAGCAAACAAAAAGTCCCCAAAAAGCAAAGTTGAACACAAAGATTGATAACAATCTTTCTGCTCTAATAACTCAGAGCAGCCAAGATCCCACTCAAGAAATCTTGCGTGCTTTTAGCAAAAAGATGATGACGCTTACAAACACAAAACAAGACCAATACTCCTTATAATCAGAGAGAAATCAGAGTAGGAGGCTTGTTGTAACACAGACAACTGATACTAGCAAAAATGACTATTTCAAACTGACTCAAAACACTAGACAAACTTCAGAGACACAAAAATTTATAAATCCTGAAAGTTGCAAGATATACGCGACTGTTCCTGAGGAAACCTGCGTATACGCGGGTTTACTTCAGACAAAAAGCGTTTATACGCTTCTGTAACTAAGTAAAACATCGTATATATAATATTTCAAGAAAAATAAAAAACAAATTGAAGAAACTGGCAAAACTCGGAAGTAAAGAACAGACCAGACAGTAACAGTAAACCAGCAAGCAACTGAGCCTTGATAGGCTTGACAAACACCCAAACTAGGAACAACAAGAGTGTTGTCCCCAGTGGAGTCACCAATTCTGTTGAGGGATTTAATCCCCTAGGGCTTTTGGGTAGAACCCTAGCAGACTGAAACTTGTCTAAATAAAGAAACATGCATACACACAGTCATTATGCTAGCAGAAGCTAATTCTAAATTAAGAAGGACGTACCTCAGGTCCTACGTTCGAGTAGTTCCTCAAGGGTCCAAACCCTTCTTCACGTCCCTTTCGCTCCTTTGCCCTGCAAAACCAACAATTCCAAAGAATGCAGCAGTATATGGACAAAGATTTATACAAAAATCATCTTTATGTTATAAAAGAAGAAGTTAGTTATGAACTTTAAACAACCATTCATACATGAAATTCAAACATGAACATCATAAACATAAAGAAGAAGCATATCGTGAATCAAGACATGTTTCTTTATTATAGACAAATAGAAAGTACAAAAGGAGTAATATCACCTGAGCAGCCTTTCGCAGGCTCCAAGCACAGCTTCCTTCCGGATTCGTCCCGCCTCAAGCCTCTAGCATATCTCCTTCCAAGACTCACTCCATGATGTTATAACTAAGGGATGAACATCAAATCACAAGGAAACAAGGGTTTCCTGTGCAAATGGGGGAAGTGTAGAAGGCACAAGGGTCTTCAGACCTGGTCAGGGGAAAATCTCAGTATAATAACCTTTCTCTCTCTTTTCTCCTCGCTTAGGCCTTCCCTTTGATGTCTTTTTATACCAATTCCAAAGTAGTTTTTTAGGAATTGGTTGGGAAAAGTTGGGGCCACGGGCACTAACAGGTGATCAACAGGTAAAACCCGTGATCTCCGCCCAAAAATAAGGAGTTTTATATTTTTTTAAGTGTTTTAATACATATACGCGGGTTGGGTATATATGAACCCACATATACATGTGTTTAACTCAGGGCAATGTCCCGTACAGGGAATAAAACACTGTTTTTTAGATTTTAGACCAGGTCTGGAAGGAGGGGTTGCCCTAGGCCATGAGTGCAGCATCACAAACCATAATAGTGAGATTTGGAGCTATAACACCCTGGTGAGCCACTTTCCTTGGTGCAGAAGTTGATTAAGTTTGACAACCAGATACAGTTGGATCCATAGTTTGCGATTATTCTTGATCTATGTGTCCATGATTTGATCAGCTGTGGCATGTTCCATGCAGTCTGGGTTTAACTCTGTTGGTGTGAGTTGTTTTGCAATGTTTGATGTGTCTAGTGAAGGTGGAAAGTATGGTCGAAGGCAGTCCACATTAAACACTAGGTGCAGGTCAAGGAATGGTGGAATGTTGAGCTCGAAAGAATTTTCCCCTACAACCTTAGTGATGGTGTAAGGTCCATATTGGAGCAGGCGAAGCTTCGGTGGGGCCCAATGAGGTGCTCCTTCTTCAAATGTAACCAAACTTTGCTGCCCACCTGGAAATTGTGTGGCACTCAATGTTGATCATGACATTGCTTGTACTTAGCATTGGCTCTATCCAATATGTCGTGGACCTACTGGCAGATGTGTTGAATGTGCTCAATGAAGTTGTTAGCCCTGTCAGCTTCAAACTTGACATGAGCTGAATCAGTCGGAGTAGTTGCAAATGGTATGGCCACATCAATGGGACATAGTGGCTAGAATCCCAATCCCACCTGAAAAGGGGTGTGGCTAGCTAAGATATGGAGGGATCTATTGTAGTTTTGTTTGACATAGGAGAGGATTTCATCCCATGTGTGCAGACACTTTGAGTTGTACATGTGTAGAATGTGTACGATCATATTGTTGATGACCTTTGTTTGGCCATCAGTTTGGGGGTGGAAAGTCGTGGACTTAGTGAGCTTGGTATCCAGCATCAACTAGATACTTGACCAAACTGTACTTAGGAACCTGTTGTCCCGATCTGAGATAATGTAATTTGGGATCCCAAAGTGTACCCACACATGTTCAAAGAAGATTTTAGCAGTGGCTTTTGCTATGATACTCTTCTTGCAGGCTGCCAGAATGGCCATATTAGAGAATTTGTTGATGACCATGAAAATGAAGTTGTTGCCATGCTTAGTAGAAGGAAGGATCGTCGTGTAATCCATGGAGATGGGTTCCCAAGGTCAACTAGGGGTGAGCAAAGGAGTATATATGCCTTTCTTCTTGATGGTTGGTTTGGCAATGCCGCAGGCAGTGTAGGATCTGATGTACTTCCCAACATCCCGTTGAAGGTTCAACCAATAAAAATACTTCTGCAGCACTGCCACTATTTTCTCTAACCCAAAATGTCCAGTGACCCAACTGTAGTGTGCCTCCCAAATCATCTTGACACACTCACTTGAAGGAACACATAGGTGCCCCAGATGGCATAATAATGCATCTCGGAGGTGAAAATTTGGAACTTGCTTGCCTTCCTGGAGTGTCTAGTATGTGTTGTTGAAGTCTGGACCGCTCTTGTAAAGATGTGTCCACCCTGCTATCTCGTGCCCACAAGAGCTGAGCACAGTGGTCAGCGCCATGACCATCGGTCAGCTGAGGCAGTCTACGACATTGTTGGTGTTTCCCTTCTTGTACTTAATGTTCAAATGGAAATGTTGCAGGTATGTGGACCATTTCTGATGGTGATCATTCTACAACTTCCCTTGTGTCTGTATGAACTGCAAGGTTCGGTGGTCTATGTGGATGATTGTTTCCTTCCTCAAAATGTAATGTTTCCATTGTTGGCAGGCCTGCACAATGGAATACATCTCTTTTTCTTAGGTGGGATACTTTAAAACTATGTCTGAAAGTGTCTCAATGTGATATGCCACTGGATGCTCCTACTGAGTAAGAACTGCACCAATAGCATAGTCAGAGGTATCTGTCTCGATCTCAAATGGTTGTTGCAGGTCCGGTAATGTGAGCACTGGTGCAGAGAAGACATGATGCTTCAAATTTACAAGCGCCTCTTGTTGGGATTCAGACCAAAATAACTTTGCTTTTTCTCCTCCCTTGGTGACTTGACTCAAGGGCCATGTGATATGAGAGAACCCCAACATGAACCTGCAGTAGAAGTTGGTAAGGCTGAGAAAGCTGCAAATCTTTGTTAGAGTTGTTGGGTTGGCCAATCTCGAATGACTTGTATATTGGTTGGGTCCACATGCACACCTCTCTCATCAATGATGTACCCCAGATATTGAACCTAGGTCATACCAAAAGTGCATTTTTCCAAATTGGAACACAACTTGTGTTGTCACAAGGTTTGGAGGACCTGTCAAATATGGTGGTGGTGCTCCTCCCAACTCTGGCTGAAGATCAGAATGTCATCCAAATACACCATCACGAATGAGTTGATGAAGGGTCGTAATATGTCTACCATCAACCTCATGAAGGTTTCTAGGCAATTTTTCAACCTGAAATGCATGACCAACCATTCGAAAAGGCCCTCCTTGGATTTGAAGGCAGTCTTCCACACATCAAAGGGTTCGATCGGTACCTGGTGATAATCAGACTTCAAGTCAATCTTGTTGAAATATTTGGCACCCTTAAGCTATTCCAGAAGGTCATCAATCCTTGGGATTAGATACCTGTTCCAGACGTGATATTTTTTAGCACTTGATAGTCAATACAGAGTCTCCAAGTCCCATCCTTCTTATGTACCAACATGATCGGGCTCCCACGGGGTGATGAACTTGGCCTGATGTGCACTTTCTGCAACAACTCATAAATGTGCCTCTTGACTTCATCATTCTCCAAAATAGAGCATCGATAGATTGGTCCATTGCGTAGTGGCGCTCCCGGGGTTAGATCAATGGAATGCTTTACCTGACAGTGTAGAGGTACCCCCTATGGGTGAGGTGAAGATGTCCTTGTACTCCTCCACAACCTTATCCATCTGTTGTTTCCATGCGAAGGAGCCCTATTTGGAGGTTGTGGCCACAATCTCTTCTTTCCATGAGGGTGAATCATAAGGGAAACAAATTTCCTGGTCTCGTAAATGATCTTACTGCATTGCTTTGTATTGATCATAGAAATGGCGGTAGGTGGTGTTACCTTCGGTATCCTATACAACTTATCACCCAAAGTAATAATAACAGTGTGAGGCCTAGACTTATACATAGTATGTTGCTTCCACAAGTATGGTTGGCCTAATAATACATCACAAAATTCAAGAGGAGAAACATCACACAGTACCTCATCTGTGAAGGGCTTGATGTTGTAGGGAAGGTGACATTGTTGGTTGGCATAGAGATCTCGCCCTTGGTGAAGCCACCCTATGGTGTACAATTGTGGGTGTGGTGTGGTTGGTAGGCCCAACTGCTTCACAACCTCTATTGAAATGAGGTTCTTTTGGCTCATGTTGTCAACAATGAACTGCAGCAGGGAACCCTTCACCCACATCTGTGAGTGGAAGAGATGCCCCCCCTCCTCTGGATCTTCGGGCTCATCCTTCTGGATCTTGGTAGTGGAAACGATGGCACTAGGCTCCGCATTGATAATCTACTTCCTTTTTTCATTCCCCTTGTTGGTTTCTGACTCGGAGTTAGAACATGCATCTGACTCGGAAGCCTTCAATTTCGCCACCAGTGATTTCTTGCCTCAACACTCACTTGTGTTGTGAGTGGGCCTCTTATGGAACTCACACAATTTCCCTGTGTCCTTCTTTGTCTTCGTGGTGTTTTTCTTCACTTGTGGCTTTGACACGTTATCCTAGGTCACCCTGCCTTGGCTTTGTCCTTTGTTCTGTGGCTTAGGGGTGCCTTTCCCTTGCTTCAGGTTCACAGATCCAAAGTCTCACTTCTTTTGTTTAAATTTATGCTCGATCGTGACAACGTATCAATAGGTGGTGCTAAGCGAGGAGATGTCCAGGAAATCCATCTCATCCTAGATGTACTTGTGTAGATAGTAGTGATACTTGAGTACCAAATGCCTCTCAGAATCCTTGATACTGAGCTTCGTGCGAAGGGTATGGAAACAAATTGTGAACTCCATCACATCTTGGTCCCTTCCCTGCTGCAGCGTGGTCCACTTTATGTATTTATCTTCATAGCTCCTGACAGGGTAATATTGTTCCTTGATGGAGTCTTGGAAAGAATTCCAAGTGGGTGCGCCTGAAAACATTAAGGATTTCCTCTCGTCATTTTGTTTATAGTAGGTTTCCCACTAGTCCTTGACATGTGGGGAAGCTTTGAGAAGTGAAAAAGTAATATTTTCCCAATTGGAAAAGTCATGTACTAAAAAATATCCTTCCAACATATTTAACCATCTATCTACGATGTCTGCATATATCTAGACTTCAAATATGGGAATATCAAAGTTAACTTGTACCTTAAAAGGAGTGGTTCCTCCAAAGTGGTTGTTGGATGAAGATGCGTCACTTGTGGGTAGCCGCTGAAGGATATAGGAAAAGTTGCCCATCATCACGTTCCTTTGTCGCTTGAGGGCTTCTTCGAGAAATATTTTGAAAGGATCTCTTGCCCTCATCTTTATTTTCTTCCACCATGGGAGGTTGTCGGGGTTTGCGAGGTTGGTCTTGCAACGGTTCAATTAGTTCGAGCCCTAACTCCTTATACCCTAACCTTGTTGGGGACATGCAAAGAAAAATAGAGAAAGAGAAACCTGCTTTAATACCACTTATACAGAATTATTTAGGAACACAACAAAATACAAAAATACACATATACACGGAGATGCAACAGAAATAAAACTTCATTTCATTAATATCAAAGAATTGAAATATGCTTACATACACAAATGGAAATAAACTAGCTTGGACGATGGTAGCTTATCTTAGAGAAGAGATGTGATGGCTATGTGCCTATGAACTGTGTTACAATGAGGCTCGAAAGCCTATTTATTATTGAGAAACAATGGAAACCCCTAAACATCCAAAAACCTAACCTTAGGAGATGAAGCACCAAAATTATGGGCCCCGTTTCGGTAGATTAGTAGATCAACTTCCCGGGGTCGTAACTTTGGCATACAATCTCCGTTTGACATGCACAATACCTTGTTAAAATATCTAACCGAGGAATACAACTCTTGACTACAACTATGTTGACTTCAATTTTCTCGTTTTCTAAAAAAACGTCGTTTAGGGCTTCAAAATGACTCCAGAAGTTCAGGACATGAAAAATTTCCAAAAATAGTATATTGTGCTACAATTAGGGAAACTAAAAAACTAAAAGAAACAATGGTGGGGTTCCAAGTGGAATAGATGAGCAACCACCAATATCCACCTAGATCACTCATTGCTGCATCGAACTCTGTAGCCCTGATATGGCAACAATGCTCATATCATAATCTAGGAAAACTAAAAACTTAAAGTGTAACTATAGAAAATCCATGGATTTTTAACAAAAAGAATTATAAAACATGAATAATACAACCTCATGGATGATAGAGCAGTGACATAACAATTATTCAAATAATCTCTTTAATCATGAAAAGTAGATGTCAAGTCCCAATCTCCTCTCCATCTACACCTAAAAATACAAATGTCTTCCTCCCTGCGCACTTGGTCACTATGGTCCTCATATGCGGGACACTAACCACTCTTATCTTGTAAAGCAAATGTAAATTCACATTCCTTTCTCCCTTTAGTGAGTTATCATTGAAAATTGTTTTCATGGGTGAAGCACTCTAGTAAGATTGAATTTTACCATTATTCATTTTTATACCCTGAAACAATAATGAGTTAAACAAATTTTACACATACTAATGAATATGAACTATTTTGAATTAGGAAGCATGGAATGAGAAAACAAGTATTGTTCCTTCTCCTCGATAAGGAGGATGTTTAGGATATTAAGATTTTTGTGGAGAAGTATTTTTGAATGAGATTTGTAAAATTAATTTGAACAAAACAGGTGATATTAATATTTTAAATTTTAATTTATGGAATATATTATATGGTGTAAAATTTTGATTAGAAATGAAAAGCGGTTATATTATATTATTTTAATATATTTTATTTATTATTTAATGATTATACAAATAGGAAAATAATTTATGAATTTATGTTTATAGGAAAAATGGAAATTAGTTAAAAATCCCTAAAAGTTCAAACATATATCCCTAAAAGTTCTCTTGGAGAAAAGCATTTCTTATTATGTCTACAATTGTTAAAGAACCTTTAAGCTAGATGAAATAAATGAAATAATATAAGAATATTTTTTATTTTATAAAAACAAGACTGATAAAAAAGGGGAATAATTTTGACATCCAAAGCTTACCTATGAGGAGGGTATCTTAAAAAAATTGGATAGTCCTTCTTCAACAATGAGCATGTAGGAAATCATTTCTAGTCATTCTTAGTGCATGACTTAAACATTAACATTCATACACTACTTACACACAATGCAAGGAAGCATACATGAGGGAAAATGTCGACACTATTGATGATTGGTATGTTGAACCTCTATATAATAAGGTCATAGATGATTTCTCTCCCAAAAAAGAATGTTGTTGAAGGGCATATGCTCATAGTACAATGATAGGAATCAAGTAGTGTCATATGGTTGGGTGTGAAAAAGGAAATGTTTACTGAGATTTGAATGTTATTGTTGAGATTTACAAGATAGAACATCACTTGTGGAAGCCCATTGGAACATCATTAGACAACGGTCTTTGTACAAAACTCAAAAAAAAAATTGACAGTGAGTTGTTTAAATAAAAGGAAAAATGTTCAATGATGTTAATAGCTTCATATGGGCCTAATAACTAAGGGAATAATGTAGCGGAGAGAAGGGTTTTGCAGTGATTAGAGGACTATTAACTCAAACCAAACATAGTTGTGAGAATGAGAATAATGTCACTAAATAACACTTGTATATGGAAAAACTAACATCTTTGAGTTTTTTTGAATTGTATAGTTAAGAATTCTTGGATTAATTGTTAAGTTTTTACATATTACTTGCTTTCAAAATAATCAAAGGTTATATGTTTTCTTCTATCTTGGTGTAGGATGTTAGTTTTGTTCATATTTCTTTAGTAATCTAGTGGCATAGCATTTGTAGATAAGGTGGGTGGAAATAACTTGTGGTCATAATTTTTTATTGATGGACCTATGTGTTTGCATCAACTTGAGGACAACCATCCTTCTGGTATTCTACTTTAAATATTTTAAGGAAAATATATCATAATGAAATGAATACATTGGTTTCTAGTTTGTTTCTATGTTTGGTATAGTAATTGATGTGGGTTGACATTAATAATATTGAAAAAATTTATGGTCATTATTGGAAAATGGTATTCACACTTTTAAATTAGATATACACACTTTTGAGATATGATATACACATTTTTGGATTTGATATTCACACTTTTAAAAACTTTGAGAACCTAATATTTACACTTTAGGAGTCTAGATTTTCCTTTATAAGAGCCAATTTCACAAAATGGGCATTAAACGTAAATGTACAAATGAGGTGGAAAAATAAAAGCCTATCTTAAGAACTACAACTTTATGGGGTTATAATTTTTGCGTTATTTATGAGTTAATTTTGTATGCTTTTTTGTATTTTTTCTCATAAAAAAAATGTCTTTTTTTTGTTTATTTTTAAAATAATTCACCCAAATTTAAAAATATTACCAAACATTTTATTGTTGACATATTAAGAATTAGTACAATTCATCATTTTTTTTAAGATGAATATAAATGCTCAGTTACTTACAAACTTTGTTATCTTAATATTACTTAATAATTTTTATACCAAAAAATGCGTGTTCATAAATTTTTTTTTTGACCATTTTTAATATAAAAAAGTTATTGGAAAAAATAAAAAAAAATAATAATATAAATAAAATTGCAGAAATCACAAATCTTCTTGAGAGAATAGTATATTTGAATGACTATTTAACTAAATCATGGGATAAATATAATTTGATATAAGTTTTTATAAATTACTTTGAGTGCTATGATCTAATGATTTTTGAACAAATAATTTGCTTAATTTAAGAATTAAGATGAAAAATAATGTTTTACAAGTACATTAAATATCTTCTTGAGAGAATAGTATATTTGAATGACTATTTAACTAAATCATGGGATAAATATAATTTGATATAAGTTTTTATAAATTACTTTGAGTGCTATGATCTAATGATTTTTGAACAAATAATTTTGCTTAATTTAAGAATTAAGATGAAAAATAATGTTTTACAAGTACATTAAATATTTTCGGGAATTTAATTTTGATTTTTTTATTTATTAAAGGAGTGAAAACATTCCATGCATAAAATTAAAAAAATAAAGGATAAGGAAGGGTAGTTTTAATATAGAAGCAAAGACTTTGCCATTGCTAAGAAATTTTATTATTATTTTTTAAATTTGAATTAGAATTTTTGGAGAGTTGGTAATTTTAAAAGATTAATTGTCAAAATTACCTCGGAAACAACTATTTCATAAAAAAGATTAGTTACAATATTTCTCCTAAAATTTAAATCTATTTAGCTAAATAAATAAATTATTCAGTAAACCACTGAAGTTAAGATCTTTTGGCTAATATATATATATATATATATATATATATATATTATTATATATATATATATATATAATATTTATTTTTTTATTTATTATATTATACTATTACATTATTTTCTATTATATTATGCTATTTTTCTAAAATACATTTTAATTTTTTCCTTCCATTAAAATTTATATTACACAATTCATTCACAATAAATCTTATATATGCCTCACTTAGATTAAAAAAATAAACAATCAAAACATGGTATTTAGTATCAAACATGAACCTAATTTGTTTGACAATACAGTTGTCTGATAAATTATATTGAAAAAAATTATTTAAATTGACATAAAGATTTATGATAAATTTCAAAATGAACCATTAAAAATTTATGATAAATTTCAAAATAAACACTTAAATATTTATGATAAATTTTAAACAAGAACTAAGTTATAAGTGGATAAATTTAATGTTTTCAATAAATTTGACAAAAGTTCCTTTTCCTCTATTATATATATTTTTTTAAATTTCAATTATCTTTTTTTTGCTTAAGCAAGAGACGGTCCTTCTATTGACTTAAAAAGGAAAATAAATTACATAGCTTACAACAAGCGCTCAAAAGCACAAACCCCCACAAGGAAGAGGGAGAAATAAACAATGTGCCCTAAAACCAGATAGTCCATAAAAAAACGCGCGGAGCAGTGGCCCACGAAAACCCCCTAAACTGTTCGACCAATTATGGTCATCGATCTTCCCCTTCTAATCCGATGGTTGGTATACATATCGCACAACTTAGAAGCAAGATGTATACTGCGCAATGAGGGCGGTATTCCTTCCTCGGTCCCCACCATGTGTCGCACTCTGAAAGGCATTGCTAGCTTTTCCTTAAAACCACCAATGGGTTTAAGGGTGCCTGATAAAGGTGGTAAACCGTTAGTCATTTTGATCTTTTGGTCCCACAAACTTGCACGACCATCTGTGGTCATTGATCTTCCCCCTCTTGATCCTACGGCCCCAAGCAATATCGCACATTTCATATGCATGAGGAATATCACGTGATGAGGGAAGTATACATTCTTCTTCCCCGGCCACGCGTTGATTGCTGAGTGGCATCGCATGCAATCCATGAAAACTGTTTCCTGGTCAAAGGGCACCCGATGCAAGTGGTAAATCCTTGGCAGTTTATGACTCCGGTTCGCTACTCTCCTGGTCCCCAAAGTTCTGCCCGAGGAAGTCGTGCCCTGAAGGGTCACCTTTTGTCGATCTTCATGGTAGCCTATTTTTTGGGAACTTGTCCTTTTTCGCAGAGAGCTTCTGGCCCTATGACTTCCTCCGTCCAGACTTTCAATAGGACCCAGGCTAGTATAGACTGAGCTGAAATCCTTAGCAATCCTAAAGTGCTCCTCCACTGAGAATCTATCTAAAGTGAACTTATTCCTCATTTGCATAAAGTGAAATGGTGTCTCTTGATCTGTTCTAATATTGTTGTCTGTCTATGAGTGCCCGAGATGAGAATTCATTTCTCACTCTATCATCTGTTACCTCCTCCCACCAGCAACACCTATCAGTAAGCTTGCTTCGAACCCCTTCATTGGCTAGCCAGTCCCCCACTTTATTGGCTTCCCTGCGAACATGCACAAACTTGAGAGTTTTTAGAATTCTTAGGTGTGATTGAATTCTTTGGTAGACTTGCAGAAGCCACCAATGACGTGAGATTTTCTTTGGAGCTTCTCCAGTGCTAATCTGTTTGACCGAATTAATTACTAATTCCGAGTTAGCCTCAATGATGACATTATGAATGTTGTGCTTGAACAATATTTCCAAGAAAAGCTCCATCACTGTGAGCTCAGCCATATTGTTGGTTGCCTTCCCTAGATAACTGTTGAAAATGACCTGTATGTTTCCCTCCTCATCTCTCAGGACCCCTCCATAGCCTGCTTCTCCAAGATTTCCTTTAGAGGCTCCATCTATGTTAAATTTTAAAAAACCTTGAGAAGGGGGCTATCAGAGAGTCTTTCCTTCTGAGGTATTCCTATTGATGTGCAGAGGACACTGAGGGGGATAAACCTGAAGCTCCAACTTTTCCAAGATTCTGGCCTCTCTGTGTCCTATGGGTTTTCCTGAAGAAACACCCCCAGGATGTGAACAGTCTCCTTGAGTTGCTTAAGGATTAGCTTAAGGATGCTGCTCATTGGGCTCGTCTTATCTTTGAAAATCCTGTTATTGCGTTCCTTCCAAAAATTCCAGATTACGAACCCTGGGATCAACACCCAGGCAGAGTTTATTGTCTCATTATCCAAGAAATGTTTCCGCCAGTTCTTCAGTGTAGAAATGATGTCATTTACATGTATGTCTGTCTACTCGAAGACATCTCCAACCTAGTTCCAAAGTGTTGTAGTGAATGAGCATCTATTCAGGAGGTGATTAGTGGTTTCTTCCTGTTGACCACATAGATGACATCTTGAGGGGCCAACAAAGCCTCTTTTCCTTAGGCTGTCCCGTGTCAGAATCTTGCCCTGTTGCACCAACCACTTGAATAGTTTGACTTTCATCCAATGAGGATTATCCCATAGTTCTTTCCATGTCTTATCAATGTTTGGAAAGTTGAGCCCTGTGTTTATTCTTTTGGCTTCCTTAAGGGTGAAATGACCTGCCTTATTCTTTCCCCATCTTAATTGATCATCTAAGGTTGAGGTTAACATTTGTCTCTTTTCCAAAAGACCATTAAAGGCTATAGCTTGGGTCTTCATCATGTCCATTTCACTGTAATCTGGAAGTTTCCATATTCGCCATTTCCGGTTGTTACTTGATTGATCCCAATAAGCACTTACCCTTCTTAATCCTTTGGTGATGGTATCTATGTGAATGGCTGCTAATTCTTCACTACGGAGCTTATCCTCCTGCTACTAATTATCCTCCCAAAACCAGGCTAGATTTCCATTTCTGATCTCCCAGAAACTATGTTTTTGGACTAGGGCCTTACTCTCCCATGCTCTATTCCAAATTGGTGAAACCTTTACTTGTCCTGTCATTCTTATAAAATTTAGGGTGAAGATAGCAAGAAGGTTCTTCTCCTGTCAATCACTTGCATACTTTTGCTTCCATAGTTTAGCCCAGGGGGCTTGTATTTCCTTTAGCCATCTCCACTAGACTTTGGCTCCTAGAACTCTGTTAAGAATTCCTGGGTCATGAAGCCCTAAGCCTCCATGGCATTTTGGTTTGCAAACCTTATCCCATGCCACTAAGGCCAATTTCTTCTTTTCTTCACCTTTCCCCCAGAGGAAATCTCTCTGAGTGTTTCTTATTTTAATAATTACTCCAGTTGGTGCTGGAATAGTTGATAGCATATAGATAAGGATGGTTTGGAGGATAGCCTTAGTTAGAATTAGCCTCCATGCTAGATTTAGGGCTCTATTTGTCCATTTTCTAATCTTATCTTTTAGCTTATTTAGAATAGGCTCCCAAATTTCCTTGTGTAATGGTTTGGCAGTGAGGGGAACTCCCAGGTATTTCGAGGGCAATGACTCTCTTTGAAAGCCCAAAATTCTGGAAATATTTCTTTGAATCGAAATATAAGTGTTGAAAAAGAAAATATTTGATTTAGTGAGACTTACCTCTGTGCCCGCTGCCATGGCAAACTCACTCAGAATCTTCTTAAATGCTCTAGCTTCCTTGATTGTGGGTGTGCCTTGAAGCATAGTATCATCCACAAATTGTTGATGTGTTACTGAGTCCCCACCTTGAGTGAGTCGCAGGCCCTGAATTCTCCCTTCCTCCTTGGCAGCTCTGATTACTCTCCCTAACCCTTCCATCATTAGAATGAAAAGGAAAGGAGAAAGAGGAAAACCTTGTCTGAGACCTCTAGTAGGCTTGAAGGTTCTGGAGGGAGAGCCATTGAGAAGAATTGAATAGCTGGCAGTGGTAACTAGCGCCATGACCCACTTAATCCAATTGTAATCAAAGCCATATGCTTTGAGAACTGCTCTTATATATGACTAGCTAAGTTTATCATAGGCCTTTGCTATGTCCAGCTGAATTATCATCCTTGCTTGTTTATTAGTGTTAAGTGAATGAACCACTTCATGAGCTTGAATTATGTTGTTAATAATTTGTATTCCTTCCACACAGCCCATTTGCTCCTCTGACACAAGGGAAGGGAGGAATGGTTTGAGACGGTTGGCAATTACTTTGGATATTATTTTGTACACCACATTGCATAATGCAGTAGGTCTAAATCTATCTGGAGAGGTAGCCTTTTCTTGTTTGGGGATTAAGGATATAAAACATTCATCGAGAGCCTTCAAGACTATTTTAAATCTTTGAGAGTCTTCCACTACCTCCAGAATATCCTATTTTACTATCCTCCAAATTGTTTTGAAAAAGTCCACATTGAAGCCATCTAGGCCTGGTGCTTTCCCATTGTGCATCTCTGTAATAACTTCCTCAATCTCTTCCTCTACTGGTCTGTTGAGATTGTGATTGTGTTCTCTGGATACCAATTTAGGAATGGATTGAGTGAACCTTTTCATAGACTGATGTCTATCCACTGTGGTTTCCTCATCAATTCTCTTAAAATGTTGTAATAGGACCCCTTCCATCTCTTCATAAGTGTTTCTTTCTATTCCATGCTGATCTGTAAGTTTCACAATCCTGTTATTGTTTCTATGAGCTATGGTGGATCTGTGAAAGAATTTGGTGTTTCTCTTCCCTTCCTTAATCCACTGTACTCTAGATTTCTGTCTCCAGAATATTTCCTCTTGTAGACATCTGTTTTGCCATTCATGCTGAAGTGACTCTGCCATCTCTTTCCTTTTGTTTGTATAGCCTTCTGTGATAAGAATTTGGTTTAATTCCTTTAGTTTCTTTTGCACTTCTCCTTTAGCTTTGAAGATATTTCCAAATTCCTTTTTATTCCACTCTTTGAGTCTATCTTTAATGTGTTTGAGCCTGTAGTGTAGAAGGAACATCTTTGTACCTTGGAGGTGTAGCTCTTCCTTCCACCATTTTTCAATGTTTGTAAGGAAATCTGAATGTATGAGCCAAGCGTTTTCAAACCTAAAGGGGTTGTTCCTCGGTTTTCAAAAAAGAGAAGCTTCCAACTGAATGGGCCAGTGGTCTGAACCTCCAAAAGGTAGGTAGGATGAGTGCAGTTAGGCTACTTCCCATGAGAAGTAGTTCCTCTGAGATAATAAATTTGTCTAATTTTAAGGCTACTTGGGAAGAGCACCCCATTTTATTATTCCAAGTGAAGATTCCATTGCTGGTTTTAATATATACCAGTTTCATATTGGTGAGGAAGTGCTAGAAGGCAACTGAATCCCTACCAAGTGTTCTAGTTCCTCCTTTCTTCTCCGTGAGTGATTTTAGCATGTTAAAATCACCTCCAAGAATCCAGGGTATAGTTGGGTGTCTCTTCTTCATATCCTCCAACATTGTGAGGAGTCGAAGTTTGTCCTCCACTAGCTGAGGACCATAGACATTGGTGACCATGTAACATTGCCTGTTACCTACCGGTTGGATAATCAAGGAAAGGTGGTGTCTGGACGCCTCCGCATCAATCACACCAAATTTCTGTGGATCCCATAGAGTGAGAATTCCTCCAGAAAATTTATTTGCCTTAACCTCAAGGTATTCATATTTGTTTAACCATTTGCTATGTTTTTCTCTGATCTTCTCCACTGAGAATTTTGTTTCTTGAATGAATACTATGTTAGATTTTTCCTCTCTGATCATATTACCTAGATTCCTTTGTTTTCTTCTACTCCCTAGTCCTCTAATGTTCCAGGTTGTGATTTTCATTGGGGTGTGGTTTTGAAGGAGTGATTGGAAAGGTCTTTCATCCTTCCTAAGTCAATCATGAGTTTGCCACACTCCAGCAGCAGTTCTTTCTGTCTTTTCCTTCCCCTCTTCTTGCCTAGATTTTTTGTTAATTTTCCTGTTCATAATCCTATAGAGGAAGTCCCTTTATTTTCCTGGTTACCATGACTTCTTCTTACTCCTTCAGCTGTTTGATGTGACTTGTTAAGGAATAACTGTTGTACCTTTTACACATCCTCCTGAGGTATGGAGTTTATTCCCAAGTTTCCTCCTTCTTTGAGAAACTTTTCCAGTTCTAGGTTCTCCCTTTCTAGGATCTCCTGTAAGTCTTGGTCCTCTGTGCCACTTTCACTTGGAGTCATGTCATGGTGTTTTTCTATGTCCATCATACTCAAAGGGTCCATCGTGTGTTCATTCTATCCCTGTGTGAACTCCATGTTGGTCTCTTTTTATTTCCCCCTTTCTGCCTGATTCTTTGTGCACTTATGATCATCTCCATCTACTTCTTTTTCTCCTAAGATCTCGAAACTATTGTGACTTCTTGTTTTGTTCTCATTCTCAGTAGGGTTCTTTTGTGACTTCCTTCCCCCTCCTTTTCCTTTTCCTCCTACTTTGGTGAAACCTATCTGATCTTTCCCTTTGTTGGTGTTTAGGTGTTCCTCCCTTTTATTAAGAGAACAGTCTCTAGATAGGTGCCCATGCTCATGAAATTTGTGACATCTAAATGGGATATGCTCATAGTCAACTATTTGTACCCATTCTTCGTCATAGACTTCTAGAATGAACTCATTTGGAAGGGCTCCTGATAGGTCCAACGTCACACATATATGGGCATAGGAGGTATATTTTCCTTGTAGGGTTGCCTAAAAAATCTTTAAGAAATTACCTAATTTATTGCCTATAGCTTTTAAAGACTCTGACAACTAGTAATCTAACGGTAAGGAGTATAGTCTAATCCATATCGGTACCAAAGTGAAGGTTTCTTGTTCTGGCACAAAGTTCATTGTCTAAGGCTGCATATAGAGACCAACAGCTGCAAAAAAGTATGTTCCTCCTTCAAAAATTCTATCTTTGTCCTCCATGCTCGTGAACACCACTGTAAAAAAACCTTTGGATCCTAGATGTATCTTTAACTCTCCCTTTGGTTTCTAGTTGTATTTTATCCAAGTGTACAACGCTTTCTCTGACAACGAGATTCCCATAAACTTGCATATAATGGCATAGTTAGCCATGTGATCCCTGCGCTCTTGTAGAGCTAGATCATTCAATAAAACCCACAGTTTAGTTATGGTCTTGGGTTTACAGGGCCCCATTTTGATTCTATTCTCTGTTCCCTGACCTCTGTCTTCCGCTTTCTCCTCCTATCGGTCTTCCTCGTGGGTCCCTTGTTTTGCATGGGTTTGTTGCCTTCTACCTTTTGATTCTTAGTGTTTTTTGTCTGGTCCTCCAAGGAATGTGGAGGCTTGTTCTTATTCCCTGCTCTTCCTCTGTTTGAAACCACATTGCTGTAGGAGGGAGTGGAGCTCCCTCCTCCCTGTGCCTTCATGGTTACCTGTTACCCTCTTAGGCTCTATTTGTTCAAATTTCAATTATCAACACCAAATTTACATTGTCCCTTCCTCTGATCTCAACTGGGTCTCTGACTGAATTGACATGCATGAGTTATTTAAGAGAATATTCAGTTATCTGGAGAGTAGCAGTTACGTGCATGCAAGAATTAACTAACTGAACTCACAATTAGTTCAACAAACTATTTGAACTAATCTAACTGAACTTAACTCAGATAACTAAGCTAACTAATTACAACTCAAAGTACAACTCATCCTGATCTCCTTAACTAAGGGATAAATTCCTTAATCAATGGAGAAACTATTGCATGTCTTCACATAGACTTCATGTTTGATTTTCTACAACTAATTATTTGAAGATGAGTTAATTAATTATTAATCAAACATTTTCTAAGAACAAATTCGAATTTTACTTCTCAATTTTAGTTCAGGGACTAACTAAAATTGGGATCCATTCCGAAATGCTATTTATAGCAATGATATTTTTAGCACTTCCATTTTTCATTCCTTGTTGCTATGTCCAACACTGGTACACGAAATGCTATTTTTAGCATTTATTATTGCCATCTTCAACACTCCCTCTCAACAAGAAAGGCATTCAACTCGAACCCGATCCTAAACCTTTGGAATGTTTTGCATGCAAAACTTCTCCCAAGTGTTATTGCTCCAACACCTCTAGAAACAAAAAAAAACTCCCAACTGACCTCTCTGTTGGGCTAGAAACACCCTCTGATGTTGAAGCTCCCTCTGCTGCTGACAAGTACTCCCTCTCTAACCTCTAAGCTGCTACAACACTCCATGCATTTGCACCATTGAACACCTCTCTGTGTCATCCTGCACTAGTGCAACACTCCTGTGCCTCTCGCATTGCTGCAGCTTGCTAGCTCTGCACAGTCTTGGGACTCCTGCACTGTAGCTCTCTCTGCCACTCCATCTGCATCTATCTCTAACCACTCAGCTAGTCCTTCTACTCCTCGTTGGGGCTCCTGTAGCAAGGTCTAATCCAAGAGGCTAGGTACCTCGAGGATCCTGCCCCTATTTCAGCTTTCTTGGGACTATCACTTCACATTGCCCCACCTCCTACCTAGAGGTATGGATGCATGTGATCCCTCTGCCAACTTGGCTCGAAATTTCCCCCTACTGGAGGTCTCTGCATGAGTAGATGCCTCCACTCAATCTCCTCTCGGCTTCTCTAGTTGTGGCTGCTCCACAACCTCTTGAAGCTACTTCACCAATTGTGGCTCCTCCACAATTGTCTTAGACTTCTTTTGCACCGCGTGTTGAGAGGTAATGTACTCTCCCTCTCAACCACCAAGTCTCCATTAGTTGCCTTGCTCCTCAAGGCTTTACATGCATCTTGAACCTCAAGAGCATACATGTTCTTGACTCATGAACCGATCTGCTTCACCTGTCTTGTGGTGATGTGTCAAAGGAAAACCTTTCCCTTAATCAAGACTACATCATAGCCTTTGTCTTCCAGCATTACAATTGACACCAAATTTTTCCTTAGTCCTGGTACATACTTGACATCAGTCAAGGTAATGCAAGCTCCATGCTCCCTCTGGAAAATAGCCATGCCTACACTTGAGACACTATACTTTTCATCATTACCCATCGCTATGAGTATCTGGAGATCTTTCTCCTCCAAGGTACTGAACAAACTCTTGTCGCCGATCATGTGGAAGGAAGCTCCACTGTCTAGGTACCAAACACATCCCACCATGGATGAAACCATGCATGCGATAACAGAGAAATATAGCTCAAACTGTGAGGCCAGTGCGTCACCATTAGATCCCTTTGAGGAACCCTTCTTGGATTTCTTCTGTGGACAATTCGTAGCATAATGGCCCACCTCATGACAATGAAAGCATCGCACTTTTGATTTGTCAAACTTCTTCCCACTATGGGAAGAACTAAATTTGAGATGAGAATCCTTCTCCTTCCCTTTCTTCACCTTACTCACTAAGGTGCAATTTTCTTCATCCTCCTTGGATGAAGAACCATCTCTGTTGCTTCTTCTTACCTCCTCCTCCATCATATCCGACCAAAGTTTTTCCCAATCTGGCAGTTTCTCTCTTCCATTTACCGAGTCTTAGTAGTTATGCCAGCTCTTAGGAATACCGAGGAGAGCAAGACTCACAATGTCATCATCGGCTGTCATGATCCCTACACTTCCAAGCTCATCCCTGCAGGTGGTGAGCTTGTTAAGATATGTAGAGATTGTGTTGCCCTTTTCACACTTGATTTTCCGAAGCTTGTCTTTCAGCGCTAGCTTCCTCTGATTGCTACTGTTTTGATATAGATCTTTCAATGTTTTCCGCATCGAAAATGGTGTCTCCTTCCCATGGAGACTCAAGACTATGTGGTCTCGAACTCTCTCCAGAAGGATTCTCCTTGCTCTAGCCACACATTTCTTCCATTCCACCAATTCAGTAGCATTAGCCGCTGTGGGCTTGGGGACTTCTTGATCAATGAAGTCATTTAGATCATTATCCTCTAATACTGCTTCCATGCAATCCTTCCAGGCTATATAATTCAAATTGCCATCAAGAGCATATTCGAGTCTTAAATTGTTGAATGCCATTGGTGGAAATGAGATGTGATAAGAACTCGATTTCTATATTCAGGAACCACAAACTTAGAACTTCTCCCTTCTTGTATACTGTTCTCTCCTTTGATCACCTTTCTCTGATAAACTCAGCTCCGATAAACTTGGCTTCGATACCATGTAAATTTCTTACTGTAGATCAACAGATTATGCAATATACTAAAGCAAAATACAAGATCTACTTCTACAACAAACTTGCGGAAGCTTAATCGATTATGAGCAAGATTAAATAGAACACATATAACAAAGAATGAGAAATCAATCACACAAGAACATAGAATAATACTCTAGGGAAAGCCTCAGCTAAAAACCCCGATCTCTATATTATCATAAAAGTGGAAATATGTTCGGATTACACAAAGCTTTAGCTCACAAGCTATCCAGCTCTCACTACAATATCTCAATGCTGCTCGTAGATAGTCAAAGGCTTCTCACAAACCTTCTCCTCTACCCTCCAAGCCTCCTATTTCCTTGTGCAGTTTCTCCTAGGTCCTCAAGCTAGCACCTATGTGTAATAATCCCTCACACACTGCTCTGACCTCTGAAATAACTGCACAAACCTGATGGAGATAATTCCTTTTGCATGGATGAGTTTCCTATATAGGAAAATTCCTCCAACTGACAGTACATTTTCCCTTCCTCTGATCTCAACTGGGTCTCTGAATGAAATGACATGCATGAGTTATTTATGAGAGAATATTCAATTATTTGGAGAGTAGAAGTTACATGCATGCAAGCATTAAATAACTGAACTCACAATTAGTTCAACAAAATGTTTGAACTAATCTAACCGGACTTAACTAAGATAATTGAGCTAACTAATTACAACTCAAAGTACAACTCATCCTGATCTCCTTAACTAAGGGATAAATTTCTCAATCAATGGAGAAACTGTTGCATGTCTTCACATAGACTTCATGTTTGATTTTCTACAACTAATTAACTTAGGATGAATTAATTAATTATTAATCAAACAACTTCTAAGAACATATTCGAATTTTACTTCTCAATTTTAGTTTAGGGACTAACTAAAATTGGAATCCATCCCAAAATGCTATTTATAGCAATGTTATTTTTAGCACTTCCATTTTTCATTCCTTGTTGCTATGTCCAACACTAGTACATGAACTGATATTTATAGCAATTCTATTTTTAGCATTTCTTGTTGCCATCTTCAATAGTCCAAAATATCCTTCGCCCCAAACGAAGGAAGAAGAACAATTGGAACAGCTTGGCGATGATCTAGAGAGCACTTCTTTTCATGTAAAGTGACATATGGAATAGGAAAAGGAGGGACAGTGAAAGAAGACCAAAGCCTCCAAATCATCACTAGATCTAGTCACCTTGACGAAGGGTGACTTGGACGATATTGGAGATAAGGTGAGGGATATGTCAATGGAACTATTGTAGCAGTTTGAGAAGCAACAGAAGCAGGCACTAAGTGCCATACAGACAGGTCTACATGAGTTGCAGATCCAAACAAGTAGACAGGAGGTAGGTGTAGGGCAAAGCAGTGCAGCCTCAACTAGTTTGGCACCGGGGACTACTCAAACTGTAGAGTTGGTTCGATCCTTGGATCTCTGGGCAGTCACGCTGTAGGATGGAGCTTTGAGCACAGAGGCAAAAGCTGACAAGGCTACTGTCACTTCTTTAAAGAATATTGGTCTGAACTTGGCCACGCTCCCCAGTGAATTCCTTCACACACTACCATAAGGTGTGATTGAAAATCTTAAGGCTCGAGAGCAGCATGCGCTAAGCATGATCAACGAGAAGAAAGTTAGCAACGAATAGATATTTGTTGAGAATACATTTGCACCAGAAGAATGGAAGAAGGTTTAGGAGAAGAATTAGTGCACCACAACCATGGTAGCCGAAGCATGCAAAACCGTTGTGGAACTGAATATCCCAGAAGAAGCACTAGTGGAGGCCAAGATTAGAAAGTTGGCTACAGGAGTACATAATGCAACGAAAAAGATGGCCAAGGTTCAGTTTGAACTAAACCTTAAAATCACAGAGCTTGAGTTAGAGTCACAACCTTCAACTCCACAAGAGGTTAGAGCACAATGCGAGGCAACTGTAAAGGATGGAGTCGCAACAGTAGATGCCGCGATGGTGGATTACACCGCGCTCTTTGAGCAGTCTATGGAGGTTGTTACAACTCTGTAGGAAGATCCTAACCTGCAGCGGTTGAACACATAGGCCCGAGAATTGCAACAACAATACGATGAAGCAAGAGTGACAATGCACACCATTGCTATATCATAGTGAATCGCTAAGCTGCATGAAGCAAAGAAATTACTTGAACAGGTGGAGGCAATGCAACAGAAAGAGGTGATCCTCAAGGCCAGATAAGAGCCTTGGATGGATGAGGCCTAAGTCATCTCTGCCACCATTGAAGAGAAGCTCACAGGCCTACAATGGACATAGTAGAAGGTAAAAGCAGATAGTGCATGGCCAGCAATAGAGCAATTGGTCAAGCAGCTCAAGGAGGCAACCATGCATAGCATGGCTGAGGTAGCAGTGACACAAGCCGAGCTAGGAGGTATCCGCAGTAAGATCTCCGTGCCAAAAGAGTGACTCGGGGGCAAGTCACGATATTTGTGTTGGGGGCCTGTTGGGATAGGGTCCTTAAGGGTCAATTTTTGGGCAAAAGCCCAAGTTTTGGGGCAGAAAGCCCAAGTTTTTGTTATGTAAAGTGTAAAGTCTCTGCAAGTTATGGTCACGGAGCATGTAGATAGTAAGTGTCGTAAAGGGATTTTCCCTTCTTTTATGTAAGTTGTGTCAGCTTGTATAGACCCACCCATTGTCTGCGGACCATTGTATTGTATAAAAAGGAGAGTCTTAGAGAGTCTAAGTAGATGATAGTTGATGTTGATGAATGTAATGGGTCATTAGAAGTAAAGAGCGAAGAGTCTTAGAGTATAAGAGAGGCTTTGCAACTGTCTTCGCAGAGGCCTAGAGTAGAGTCCGTAGCTGTGTGTGGGGACCCCTACAGCTAAGTGTGCAAGGTAGTCTTGAGTTTGTAAGCAAATCTAAAGCATCAATAAAGAAATTATTCTGGAAATATCTGTGCTTTGTCCATTTACTTATGTTATGAATGAATGTGTTTACATTGTGATGAATATTGGGTTCATGATTTAATACTGTATTGATGTGCGATTCTTCATGGTTTACATTGTTATATGAACACAAGTAATAATATCTTTTTTGTTGGGTTGTGTTAAATTCTTTCCACGACTAGCCCACGTAGTTAACTGGGGGGTTAGAGGGGGGTGTGTTACACTGAAATTTGTCACCATGACTATCTGCAGTTAATATGGCTCCATCAATAGTCATATTATCCTCCTTGTCAAGCCTTATACCTCTGCTCTCCATTTCAAACTTCAAAAAAGAGAGAAAGTCATTAAAAATCATGTTTATCTCTGGGTACGCAGGTTCTCTCTACCTTGCCTGCGTGTACGCATCCCAAGCTCATTGTACCTGCGTACTTGTACGCTCTGTAAGTCAAGGGATGGTGCGTACTCCTGTAAG
>APFE031153904.1:37226-53452 GCA_000404065.3 Pinus taeda | reverse complement strand
CAGAGCCTTAAATTCTTTAAACCTGTCCAAGACTTCAAATTTCTTCTTAAGGAAATATATCCATGTATTCCTTGAGAAGTCATCTATAAATGATACATAGTACACAGACTTACCCAGTGATGGAACTTTCACAGGTCCAAACACATCACTGTGCACAAGCTCTAATATTTGTTTAGTCCTCTTACCACCAGAGGGGAAACTCACCCGATTCTGCTTCCCATATACACAATTTTCACAGAAATCAAAATCCAGAGAGCTATTACTCATACCTTCTACCATACCTTTACCCTGAAGTATTCGAAGGCCCTTCTCTCCAATATGTCCAAGCCTTTGATGCCACAACATGGTCTTCTCTCCAGAGACCACTAGATTTTCTGCTCCATTTTCAGGAACCATAGAACTATTGCAGCCGTCAACAACAGTGCTACCTTGCAGCTTGTACAGAGTTCCAATCCGAACTCCCCGCATCAATACCAGTGCTCCTCGAACCATCTTGCAGGTATCCTTCTCGAACACTGTCTTTACACCTGCATCATCCAACTTGCTTACAGAAATCAGATTTCTGGCCAACACCGGAATATGCAGAACACAAAGAAGGGTTCTAACCCTTCCACCTTGCAACTTCAACTTTACTTTTCCGCGACCAATGATTCTAGCCTTCCTATCATCTGCTAAGAAGACATCACCACCATCGTATTTCTCATACTCGCAGAACCACTCTCTATGGGGAGTGAAGTGAAAGGATGCACCTGAGTCAATCAACCATGCCTCATGATCTACATGTGTACTTGAAGAGCCAAGTACACATCCCCACCTTCATCTGAGGTGGTTTTCGCCTCTACAGAAGGAGCATCATCAGATCCCTTTCCTTTATCAGGAGCTTTAGATTTACAGTCCCTTCTGAAGTGCCCTTCCTTTTCCGGCATTTCCAAGCACACCACTTTTGTAGGTTTTCCTGGAGATTTAGATCTCCCTCTAGATTTAGATCTCCCACTCGATGACTTATTTTTGTTTCTGTTCTGGGACCGTCCTCGTACAGACAAGGCATCACCATTCTGGTTGTCCATATTTTTCCGTCTCATCTCCTCCGTCAGCAAGGCTGAGACTATTTCATCAAACTGCAAAGCAGTTGCATTGCTACCTATTGCAATAACCAGACTATCCCACGAGTCTGGTAGAGAACACAACAAACTGATGCACTTATCTTCATCTGAAATTTTAATATCAACAGATAATAACTGACTTACCACAGTATTAAATGCATTCAGATGCTCTGTCACCGAGTCTCCATCTTTCATCCTCAGGTTATACAGCTTTTTCCGCAGGAACAGTTTATTCACCAGAGACTTAGATTGGTACAAATCCCCTAACTTGTCCCATAAAGCCTTCGCCGTAGCTTCCCCTGATATATTCAACAATACTGAATCTGAGACACACAATCGTATTGTGCTCTTTGCCTTCCGATCCAACTTCTTCCATTCTTCATCGGTCACTCCCGTTGGTTAGTACCCGGATCTACCGCGATCCACTGATCTTTATCCACCAACAGATCCTCCATCTTGAGTTTCCACAACTCAAAACTCTGACCATTGAACTTCTCAATCTCTATCTTTCCACTACTCGCCATCTTCTTTCACCACCAGAATCGATCTCGCAGATCTCCCACTGAACAGGGTCTACCACAGGCCCGAGCGAAACCCATCAGCAACAAAGGCGTCCCCTTGAAGCCAAAATAGCTCTGATACCAAATGTAGGTTTTAACCCCGTACAGAAATTACCTGCATACGAATTCTAAATCACAGGAACAATAAAAATCCGAGAGCATAACACATAAAACACATATACACAGAGATTTCCCACTGGATCTCAAAACTGAGACTACCAGCTTGATTTTTCATTATATTCCTTTCAATGTTACAATACATATTTATACATGCCGAAGCATCCAATACCAT
The DNA here is from genome assembly GCA_000404065.3 of Pinus taeda. Taxonomy (NCBI): domain Eukaryota; kingdom Viridiplantae; phylum Streptophyta; class Pinopsida; order Pinales; family Pinaceae; genus Pinus; species Pinus taeda. The sequence continues at coordinate 51,497 of APFE031153904.1, read as the reverse complement.
GGACCAAAAAACTTCGTGTCCAAAACCATGGACTGAAAACCATCGCGTCCAAAAAACATGTGCGAAAATCATGCACAAAACCATAGGTGGGTCCACCCAACCTAACATAAGGTCCAAAACCAAAATTTTCCGGGGCGCTGCCCTGGACCCCATAAAGTGGAGTTACAGGTACCCCTCAAACCCCCTGTTAACTATGTGGAAAGAATATAACACAACCCAATAAAAATAACAATGTACTGAATAAATTCAATCACTGTATGAATTAGACATTTAACCATTTAGTTTAGGATCATCATCATCTTGAAATGGATTTTGAAAACATCCATTAACACAGTTAATTGACAATTTTGTTCTAAGAGAATGAATGACAAAATAGTAAGAAAACTAAGCAACTGTGTATCTTTATTACTTCAATCTTAATTCAGTTTGGAAACAAAGTCATTTTTCTCCATGAAATATCTTAGAAGAACAAGGCTTCAGAGTTGTGATTTTATCCTTACACTATTGGTTAAAATTTGAAATGAAATATCATTTTAAATTAGAAAATAGATTTTCTGAAAATAGAGTAATAGAAATTAAACTGAAAACAACAAGTGAAAACCTCCTTCAGTGCAGGAGCCCTCTGCAACTGATGTGGCTAGAATGCTAGCTAGTTAAGGATGCACTTTAAATGATCATTGTCAACACGAAGTTTGTATTATGAACAAAATGAAGTCTGAATACAGAGTATCAACAAAAAATCCTAAATGTAATTCCTTCTAACTTCCAACTACTTCTTGGTTCCATACAACTGATATTTATAGGAAAATAACATAACTGTTTATGAGATTAACTTGCTACATGTGGCTAATTCAAATTAAATCTAACATGACTGTTTATGAGAGAAACTTGCTACAGGTGGCTTAATTCGAATTGTAATAAGATTTCTTAAACTTTTGATCAGCTACAGGTGGCTAATTCAAATTAAATCTACAATAGAACTGTTAGACTCTTGATTTGCTACGAAAGAGAAAATCAAGAGTCCTACTGCTTCTGGATAATGTATTTTGACTCCATCTTTGACCATGGCCTTAGGCTTTCTTTTCCGTCGATCTTGACCGAGTGAATATGATAGAATCCATGTGGAGATGATTCTAGAAATGCCCATGTGGCCCAATTCTTCATTTGATAACTGGAACATGCCAAACCATGAGAGTAGCTATGGAATCCATAGTTAGTTGCAGAATAGGCTGCGTTCTGTAGCTAATTTGCAAAAATCTATTCAAATAGCAAGAACATGAAAATATAATATGGTGATAATTTTAATGCTTTCCCTAAAACAAAACCTAACATTTATCATTGATTGGGTCTATAGTCTTATGAGAAAGTGAGAGAAAAAGGTGAGAAAAATGTCAAGAAGAGGGTCATTCTGAGGTTCAACATACTCCCACTGCAAAATCATTGCATGTCCTCATGCAATTTGCCAAAAATGTGAGTTATTCCTCCCTAATGCATTTTCTCATATACTTCTGCTAGTACATCCAATTTCCTTCTTTTACTCTTCTTTGAAGTGACAGTAATTTTGGGATTTCTCGTATGAATCTTGTACTTGAGGTTAATCACTGCTCTATTCAAAATCTTATTCTTTCTTTTCAATTTCCTGTTTTTCTTATACCACAGTCCTAGATGCATAATGGTATCATCGTGAATTGCCTTGTCCAATTTATTTTGTTCCTTCAAGGTTTCATTCTTTTGTTTGATATGTCTGTTCAATATCTCTAATTCATAAATTTCCTGTTTGAGAGTATCAATTAGGGGTTCTTGTAGATTGAAAAAAGGTTTTAGGTTCATTGAGGCACTTCTATTCTCCATTGATTGTATATAATCATATATTTGTTGTTGTACTGGGTCTATGCCTGGAGATCTTCTGCTTGGGCTACCTTAAAAATGATGAATAGTAGAATTTTGAGGACTGTGTGCAGAAGAGATGTTAACAGGAGATGTTTCTGGGGTTTCCTCATCTAAATTGATAAACTTTGTCCCTTTTGATGATGTTTTCTTTACCAAACCTCGGAGTCTAGTGTTGGCATTATGATACAGGTGTTGTCCTTGATGGCAACTCACCCAGAGGTATGATACAGGTGATGGCAACTTAATCAGATGGCAGATCTAGTGCAGTAGATCAAAAGAGAGATATACGCAGGTTGACCGTGATAAAAGTGCGTATATACGCAGGTTAGCAGAGTAAAAGGCGCGTACACGTACACACGCAGGTTCACAGAAGGAAAGGCGTGTACATGTCGGAAACCATGGCTTTGGTCCGTGGTATTGGTCCACGGTATTTGGTCCAAAGTAACGACCCCAGGTATTGGGTCCAAGGTATTGGTTCTACATGGTTTTGGACCATGGTATTGAGAGAAGCCTAAACCTATATAAGGAGAAGATCATTAGGCCAAGAGGGGGTGCAAGGGTGAGCAAGTGATGAACATTTGATAAAGTGTGAGATCTAGATGCTGGTTATGGGTTGGCGATGCCTTGCTTGATCTGAACCAAGGTTGCACTCATGTGGAGGATGATGAACGATGGAACGGGATCTCAAGGCTTGGAATGATTATCTTTATATGGTTTGATTATGAATAGACTAGATCTGTTGATGCATGTTTATTGTATGAATGTTATGATCTGGGTATGTTCTGATGTCTGAAATAGCTGCGAAGTTATGAGTTAGAATTTGCAGATCTGTACGCGGGTTGTCTTTGGTAAAAGAGCGTATACATGCAGGTTGGGCTCGTCCAAGTATCGTATACAGTATGAAGTATGATATTTGAAGTTGCTATTGGATCTGGTTGCTGTTGCAGAGTTATGTAGTCTGTGACTGTGTTTCAGTATTGGGTGATTCAGAGATTGATGATGCAGGTTGTATTGTAATGGTGATTGTTTTATGGATCCAGTTCGAAAATTTATGAAACGTGGTCCCTGGATGATTGTAGGCCGGCACCTACGTACTGGTAAACATATTGGCCAGTACAAGAGCCAGGGGGTTGTAGCTCCCTTCCAGGAGCAGCTGGAAAACGAGTGAAGGTTGGAGCTTTCAGTAGGCCAGCACCTACATACTAGTAAATGGAATGGCTAGTACAAGAGCTCAGAAGGTTGTAGCCTTCTGTAGGTAGAAGCCTGCGTGCTGGTAAAGGACTGCACCAGTACATTGTAAAAGAAGTTTCTTATTAAAGGAAGATAGAAACAAATTGCAGCAGGTGGTTTTCACCCACATTGGGTTTCCACCTTATATCATGGTGTTCATGTGTGCTCTTTATGTGTGATGATCTGTTCTGTTTACTGTTAATAATGTTCTGATGCATTCATTGAAGATGAACTAACTAAATCATAAAGGTTATTGGATGTACGCTAGTTGCTTTTAACACAATCGCGTATATATGCGGATATCCTTAACTGAAGTAGCGTATATGAATCTAAGCATGAAAACGAAAAAGTATCTGATTTGCTAATACTGATTCACCCCCCCCTCTCAGTATTATTTCCAACAATCAACGACCATTCGTGGAAAACAATTTCATACATGTGACATTAGTGATATGTTAATGAAAACTGAAATGGTGCTAGAACAATCTAATATGCACGTAAATGATAGTAGGTGTTCAACGAAATCAAGAAAACAATACTCATACAAGCGAAAACACAAAAAGCGACAAAAATGCAACACAAGGCATGGGAAACAGGCTTACCCCAAAGTAGCTGAGTTGAATGTGCCGAATTCTCCTAGATGTGATGTGGGATGTCAAAGCTATAAGGTTGATATGAGGAATGAGCTATGCAGTGTCCAGTGGATGAGTTTTGACAACATCGAGGTTGTGACGTGCATGCCACAAATCTAGGGAAAGTGACACTTGGTGGGAGGTTTTCGAAATGATCCTTGCATGTAACCTCCAACTGCTAAACATAGATCCTTGAAACAAGAGATGCCTTTGCATGCTTCCTTGGGAGAAGCAGCACATGCATGCAAGTCTATTTTTCTCGGTTCGGGAGGGAACCGGTCAACTCAGCTAGACTTGCAAGAGGTTGTTTGACTGCTTGAAGGAAATGCGCATTTCTGGCTGGGAGCTGGGTTGTCTGCCCAGAAGATTTGCACAATTTCTGGGCATAGCAACTGGCTGCTACCTAGATTTGCGCAAATTTTGGGCTAGGCAGCCCTGCTGGGGAAAATTGCACAATTCCTTCTGGGAGTGTTGACTGGCAGAATTGCACAATCTTGGAGCTGAGCAGGCTACCAAATAGGATTGCATAATTTCTGGAGGGAAGAATGGTTGCCCTCTAGAAATGCGTAATTTTCTTGGGGAAGCTGCTCAGCCTACAGCTAGACCAAGTCCGAGTGAAGAACCCGTGAGAGGAAAACATCAAGCTGTGATCGACAGGTTGCCTTTATGCAAGAAAAGCACTAAAGCTAATGAACTTGATGAAGCAAGGCAAGTTGTTATGAAGGTTGGAAGGGAGGCTCCAAAATGAGGCTTAGGAAAAATTTTGGAGGGTGGTTGTAGCCGCTACAACATACAGATAAAAGGTATTATCTATATCTTAATTCTGAATTGAGACTTCTTCTTAGCTACCACAAAATGGATGTTTTCTGAGTGGATAATTTGCCTGATGTACTCCAAGGAAAATCTAAGGAAAATATCATCATTGGAAGGTACTTGGGAAACTTATATGGTGGCAGCTCTGAGCCATAAACTCTGGTCTCTATAAATGAATGGTATAGGTACCAATCTCTTGCCTTTACCTATTCACTGAGATGCAACACTTTCTGAATATCCTCATTGATTCTTGAAATATGCTAACCACTTAACAAACAAGTTGTTGGATACACAAACTGATCAATAAACTCTATAAGGTTGAATTCCTGTGATTGTTTTCTGATGATGGAGGTCCAAAAAATAATGGACTGAGGCTCTCCTTTTTTATTGAGTTTCTGCATTGCAAATGGAAACCTATCTGTCTGAAATAAAATGAACATGTACATAAGAATGGAAGAATATCAAAACATTCCTTAAGTTAAAAGCTAAAGGAATTGTTCATGAATTACATCTGCAAGGAAGTGACTATAGTCAAAGGTGACTGATAGTCCTTATTTCATTGAAAGAGTGGATAGAAAGCCTAAAATAGGCTCATCTACCCATTCATCTGAAAATTAACCAAGTAGGTAGGACAAGATAGAAATGATTTGTCTGTTTCTTTGGGGGGAAATAGAAGAGGAATAAGGGGGGTTCTTCTTGGGGAGTTGATGATCTTCTGGTAGGAAGACCTCAGAAATTTTGGCTCTCTGGGGAGAGATGCGTTTCTGATAGATTTCTTTGAGAGCCTCAAGGGAAAAGGGAATCAACAAGTCATTGTAGGGGACCTACAACATTTGGTTTATATTTCAGAGGTAATGGTGAAAAGGATTTCACCATTAGGGGAGATGATAGCCATCCTACTTGAGAGATAAGAGGCGTGACACTTGAGGAAGAATTCAGGGAAATAGTAGGACCGGGGAAGACGAACAGGTGTAGTCTAGACTGCCAGAAGTTAATCTCGTTAGACTGGTCAAGGTAAGTGTCATGAAACCCACAACGTAATTCAAAGAGGTCGAATTCACACTGTGTCTTGGAAATTTTGTAGTCTCGGTCAGCTAGGGCAATGTGGTCTAAATCCACAGGGGGAATGAGCATGGGTTTTACCGCAGTAGCAGTTTTTGGGGCCATCGTGATAGTAGAATGAAATTTGGAGAGAGTGACAGATGGGAGTTGCAGAGGATCGGGAAGAGCTAAGATGGAATTCCTCTGTAAACAGTTGCTAACAGGCAAGAATGCAGAGGGCTTGGGAGCAGTGAAACAGTAGGAAAGTGAGAAAGGGATGTGAGTGTGGGAGAAATGGAGCTTTATAATTTTACACATGGAGCGAGACCGTTGTATAAATGGTTGTTTGAGAGTAGCATTTACTCAGCAATGGGAGGGAGCTACAACAGAAATGGTGTAACGGTCATTGACGTGGCAGCTCATGATAGGTGGATGAAGGCATGGGGCCATTGGTGGGAAGTGATAGGTGGAGGGATATGTGGAAGTAGGGTAGTGGTGGTTGAGCAAGGACGTGGTGGGTGAACATTGGAGGGAATGAGGATTAAGGCAGGGGCAGAGAAAACCACTTTCACAGGGGGGTCATGGTTGTTTGTGGTATTAGAGTGGGGGGTCTGAAATCATGAGGGATGGACAAGTAGTGGTGGGGAAAACCGCTTTTTCAAACCCCCCCCCCCTCTCACTGTTAAAGAGAATCATAGCGGGGGGGTCGAAAAGGCTTAAGAGTCATTGTATTAAAGCAGGGTTGTGATTGGGTGCGGGGAGATGTGGATGGTTTACCACCGGCAGTCCCACATCATATTTCGAGCATATATCTTTTACAATAAGGTCCAAATTTTGACAAAGGACCGTATTGAACCATTTACATAATAAATAAAACTTTCCTAAACTAATGTAACTTAACCAATTAGGGTGCATTTAAAAGTGCAAACCCTTATTTATTTCGCTATTTTAAAGGACTAAGAATATCTATTCAAAGAACTAAACTAATCTAATAACTGCATTAATCCAGATTAAAGTCTTGGATTAATTTATTCACCTATTCTACGTATTTAATCTCAGCCAAGATTACACTATTGGGCTAAGTTATTCACTCTAATCTAATTGACATAAATTGAAATTTGCTTGAACATGATTAAACTGTATGTTTCAAACAAAAACGTATTGTGGCATTTTAGACAAGATGCACACAATTTCATGAATTTATTCTCTACAAAATTCTTGGACTATCAGTGGCACTTCAACTGGCATCACTTTCACATATTTTTTCTTTTTAGTGGGGTTCTTTTATCAATTCTTTTTCTTTTTCTATTTTTTCTATTTATATACCCTCTTTTCATTTATTTTTATTTTTATTTATATATCTTTTTTGGAAATCATTTGCAGTATGCAATATTATTTACAATCTGAAATGAAAGAAATAATTCAATCATCATTTAATCCTATAAATTATAGGACCCTAACATACTCAAACCAAAAGAACTCAACCAGGGCATACCGAGGCTAAACCACCTCACCCTCATCAATAGAAACTAGGCTTTATCGTAATCCATCCCGGATCACTAGGTCAACACAATGAACACATCATAACAGGCTTTACCATGATCTTCACCCGCTCACTAGGCCAAACAAGCATGGGTGCCATCATATTTCTCCACCTACACTGTGAGGACTTTTCCTGTCTCCTATTCTCTCAAGATTTATTGCAATCCAAACCTGGATCACTAGGCCCTAAACCAAGACCCACTCTCCATGCTTTACCGCATATCCCAAACCCAAAATTATGAGGCCCAATGGAGAGAAAACCACCTCTTGGCTTTACCGTATATCCTGCCATTCACCAGCAAGGATTCCTAGGCCCACCGAGGCAACATAATCCTGGCTTTACCACAACCCATAATCTAGCTTAAGGGTCACTAGGCTAGTGGCTTTACCATGATCCATAGTCTAGTTCAGGCACCACTAGACCATGTGTTCTATCATTCAGAGATCTACCCCACTCAACTTTGAATCCATCTGGCAATCCAGCTCAACCAAAACATGAGAACCCCATCAGACCATGGCTATACGAAAATGGCAAGGCTAGGATGAAAAACATGTTACACTTGGCAAAACCCATGCCATGATAGAAAAGAACCACATGAAATACCATGCATGCCAAATATATCAAAGAAAATACACATGCAAGTAGATACCTATAATGAAGCTCGTTGTAGCTGCTTGATCCTTCTTTTCCCTGCTTGATCCTTGCTTCCTATTTCCTTCTTTGCCTTTCTTTCCAATGCCCAAGTGCTCCAAGAAAAAAACTCTAAGTATCCAAGAGTATGAGAGAGAGAATAATGAGAGTGCTCCAAAATTGAACTGACAAAAGGTTACCAATTGTTCCTCAGAAGCCTTTTTATGAATTAGGCCTTTGTTTTCTTCAGTTTCCATTATTTTCCTTCATTTTCTTCCTCACATGCAACGTGTGACCTTTCACCTCCTTTTTCTCCTAATTTCCATTATTTTCATAAATAATTGTGCCAAATGCCATTTTTCCTTTCCAAAGCCTTATCCATTTCCTTTGCCAATTTCCTTATCCATAAACAACCAAATGAACATCCCCTAGGATGTCCTGCCCAATATTCAACTTGGAATAAGTGTCCCATTCATCTATGGTTATTGTTTCTAACTTTAATTACATGAATTTTCACTAGGGATGTTACAGAACCCTCCCCCTTCGAGGACACTGTCCTCGGTGTTCAATCACACATATACCTCAACAATCTGCTGAAAGAGGACATTCTGCTCATGGAGCTTTATAACACAACTCGATGTAGCATTTACAATCAAAGATCTGCTCAAGAGAAAAATATCATGACAACATGACAACATACCACATAGTGGAGCTTTATAACATAGCTCATTACAGTATTTACAATTATCATCATGGTGAGTGTCAATCAACATGACATCCTAACATCATGATAACATAACCACATGATAGCATAATAACATGGCACCCATACTGCATAGTGGATCTTTATAACATAGCTTGTTACGGTATTTACATCCATACACGGGTGTACATATAACAACATCATCAAAATATAGATACCAAAACATATGGAAAAGCATATATAAAAACATATACTAAACACCATGTCTAAGCATATATCAAAACATGATATGACATATATCAAACCATCATAAAGCATAAATCAACCACCATAAAGCAAATACCACAACATCATAAAGCATATACCAACCACCATAAAGCAAATACCAAACCACCATAAAGAAAATACCAAACCACCATATCAAGCTGCTTTGCCTCAACTAGCAAACAAGGAAGGATACATGGCCCGCATTTGATCCACCATCTCCCATGTAGCTTCATCAGGTCCAAAGTGCTTCCATTGCACTTTAACTTTCTTGATTTCTCAGTTTCGTAGCATGAGAACCTTTTTATACAATATACATTGAGGCTTCGGCTGGAATTCTCCATCTAGTTCCACCTGCAATATAGACCAGTCAATCACATGATCAAAATCCTTAACATACTTCTCAAGGAAAGATACATGGAAAACATCATGGACTTTCACTGTTGGAGGTAGTGCAAGCTAGAAGGCTACCGACTCAATCCTCTCAATGATACTGAAGGTACACAAAACGTGGTACCATCTTAGCACATGATCCAATCTGCAAGGAACTCTTCTTCGGTTTAATGCACAAACACACTTATTACTCAACCTGGAACTCCTTGAACAACATGTTCCTGTCTACATGAATCTTGTACCTATCATGTGTTTCCTTTAGATTCTTCTTGATCACCTACATCTCTTGTTCCACGTCTGCCAGCATATCTGGTCCAATCAATACCATGCTAACCAGATCACCCCAATTGATGGGATTATTACAACTCCACCCATATAATGCCTCAAAAAGACTCATCCTTGCAGACTCCTTATAATTGTTGTTGTATGCGAACTCTGCCAAAGGGAGATACTTTTGGATTTCAGGAATCTGTGGTTCATTTCTTTTGATTGAATCAAGAGGGAGATGCTCTTCCCACTTCCTTTGCTGATGCATCACATACATCCTCAATATATCTTGTAATATCCCGTTGACCCTCTCTATTTGTCCATCTTTCTGCTGATGATAAGATGTGCTGAAGTCCAACTCTGTGCCCAAGCCTGCAAATAAATCCTTCTAAAACTTGGAAGTAAATTTCACATCCCTATCCCACAAAATCTTCTTTGGAACACCATGTAGTCTAACCACCTCTTAGATGAATACCTATGCTACATCACTAGTTGAGAATGTAGACTTCACTGGAATGAAATGTGCATCCTTTATTAACCTGTCCATAATGACCATGATGGAATTGTGCTGCTTCACTATATTTGGCAACCTTGTGATGAAATCCATGGAAATAACCTCCCATTTCCACTCTGGACTCGTGATCGGCTGTAGCAATCCACCTCAATGTTTACAATCTACCTTCACTCACTAACAATCAAAGCATCTAGCCACAAATTCTGCTACATCCTCTTCAAATTCGGCCAATAGTAATACTTCTTCACCATTGTTAGTGTCTTATGATAACCTAGTTGACCTAAATATGGTTTCACATGAAATTCCCTCCAGATCACCCTCTTGAGCTCACTAATATCTAGTACATATATATTGTCTCAGAACCTTACCAATCCATCTACTGTAAGACGATAATCCATGTCATGTGCACCTATGTCTGTACCTATACTGCCACCCATACCTATACTGCCACCCGTACCTATACCACCACATGTACCAGTACCATGACCTGTGCTTTACCTATACTATCACCCTGCTGCAACATGTGCACAATCTCCATATACCTGACATCCTACTATCTTGCCTGCAAGATCCTATCCTGTAAGTCTATCCCATAAGAGCTCATAGCTGCTAAGAGATGTACTTGTACCTGCTTGCTGAGAGCATCTGCCACCCTATTCTCTTTACCTTTGATGTACCTGATCTCAAAATCAATCTTATTGATCATGGCCAACCGTCTAGCCTGCCTGGCATTCAAATTCAGCTGGTCAAACAAATACCTCAACCCAATGTGATCACTCATAAGCGCAAACTGCCTGCCAATAAGATAATGCCTCCACATCTTCAATGCATGTATAATCATTGCTAACTCAAGATTATGTGTCGATTAGTTTTGCTCGTGCTCGTTTTGTTTTTGGGACTCATAACATACCACCTGTCCATCCTGCATAAGGACTCCACCAAGCCCTCCCTTGCAAGCATATGTGCATACCACAAACTCTTTGTCTGGATCTGCAATTTGTAGTATTAGTGCATATGTCAACAACTGATTAAGTTTCTCAAAGCTAGATTCACACTCCTCTGTCCATTCAACTTCTTACCTTTCCTTTGCAATGATGTAATGTGATAAGTAATCTGTGAGAAGTTCTTAATGAACCTCCTATAATATCCTTCCATACCCATGAAAGATCTCACCTCGTCCACACTCTTAGGATCTACCTACTCCATGATGGCCCTTATCTTCTTTAGATCTACTGCAATGCCTTCCTTGGAGACAACATGTCCGAAGTAGTGTACCTTAGTTTGAAAGAAACTGCACTTGCTAAGCTTAGCATCCAACTGATGCTCCCTCAACAACCTCAACACTTTTGCTAAGTGCCCAACGGGCTCTTCCTCATTCTTATAATATACTAGTATATCATCAATGAACACAATAACGAACTTATCCAAATATGGACATAAAACACTATTCATCAAACACATGAATGTAGCTGGAGCATTAGTTAAGCAAAATGGAACAACAACAAACTCATAATTCCCATACCTGGTCTGGAACGCAGTCTTGTAGATGTCCTCCTCTTTGATGCATACCTAATGATATCCAGATCTCAAGTCAATCTTTGAGAACACTGCTACTCCCTTTAGCTGATCAAACAAGTCATCAATCCTCAGCAAAGGGTACCTATTCTTGATAGTCACTTTGTTCAACGGCCTATAGTCAATGCATAATCTAAGAGTACCATCTTTCTTCCTCACAAACAAGACTTGTTCACCCCAAGGTGATACACTTGGCCCAATGTATCCCTTGTCCAATATTTCATTCAACTGCAATTTCAACTCAAACAGCTCAGGTGTGTTCATCCTATAAGGTGCTTTCAATGCTGGAGTTGCCTCTTGCACTAACTCAATCAAAAAATCTACTTCCCTGTGAGGTGGAAAATATGTAATGTCCTCAGGAAATACATCTTGAAACTGCTATAAAACTAGATACTTGTTCAACACATTTTCATCATCAACCTCCTTACACTTATCACTATAAATTTGTACTACAAATAGCTTGCACCCTTTCCTGCGGCTATGCTTTGCTTGCATAGATGTCACCATCCTATGAAAAACTCTTGGTTCTCCATTGTCATCAACACACTCAATATCTTTGTCATAGTAGTCAAACTTGGTTCTATGTAGATACAACCAATCCATGCCCAACAACATACTGTATGATCCCAACGGTAACACATTCAAATTTTTTTTTGTAGGCATACCATTTAAATCAAATGAGAAATCTCTTACCCAATGATCAACTCACTTCTTTGTATCTGTAGCCAACTACACTAACCAAGACTCTGCATGAAATTCTTTATTCAAACCACACTTATCCACTAAGTTAGGACTAACATAACTATAATTAGATCCAGCATCAATCAAAATAGAAATAACTTAATCACAAAGTTCACTGTCCATCTCAATGATAGATGCATGGTGTTCTACCTTCCTTTTGTTCACTGCTACATAGATATGTAGAATACTGTGACCAACATCCCTAACAGTTTGTGCCTCATGTGCATTGTATATTTGAGGCCTACCTCCTTTATTCTATGGATAATCTCTCTTAAGGTGTTCCTTGCCACATGTCCAACACTCCAACCGACCAGTACCAACACCTCTATGTTGCTGCTGCGACTCATGTCCCTATTTAGCTACATTAAATCTCTTTTGCGATGACACGTTTTCTTTCTCATCTTCATGCTGAGGCCTTGTCCTCTTAGGCTTCCATTTACCTTTACTTTTGTCCTTTCCTTTCCATCCATGTTGAGATTCATTTGTATGTTTTGATTGTTCATAGCAATGCTTGAGTTTCCCAATAACTTCCTCAAGTGACCGAGGCTCATCATACTCAATCCGGTCTCTAAATGCTAATGGAAAACCACTGACAAACCATCGAACTTTAGTATTCTCATCTGTAAGGTATGGAACATACCTCAATAGATCTAGAAACCTAGTCGTGTACTCTTCATCTGTCATTGATCCCATCTTCAGCTCATAGAATTATTTTTCCTTACTGTCACAATACCTTTCTAACAAGTACTTCTTCCTGAAAATCCTCTTGAATTCCCGCCATCTTAAGTCATCGGTCTTGATGTCTCTATCCCGCTTAACATCTTCCCACCAAATTTCTGCTTTACCTTTAAGGCTGACGAGAGTTATTCTAGCCTTCATGTTATCTGTGTACTCATGCAACTCAAAGAATTTGTTCATACCAAGTATCTAAGCCTCTGCATCTTCCGACTTCTTTACATCTCCATCAAAAGTAAGTGGTTTTGCTTTCTTGAATTCATCTGGTAAGTATCCCCTATCATTTCTCCTATAAGAATGATAGTGACAACGATCATGATGTCTATCAGAACCAGAACTAGAATAATACCTATACTCATTGCCCCTCCTTTTCAGAGTGTCCAACAACCTACAATATCTCACTGTATCAGCTCTATTTGACTTGTGTCTACTAGGTGATCTACTGTCATACACCCCATTGGTTTTATCATCATGTCCATGGCTGATCAGATGCAGCCCTTGTTGCTGAAAGTCTGAAAAACTCTGAATAAGTATAACATTCACCTCTGTCCACTTCTCTTGTGCTTGTATGATCTGATCACTATCCACCTTACAAATCCTTATCTCTTCCTTCAAACTTCTCAATGTAACTACCAAATCATAAGTATGCCCCACACCACGGTACTCATTTGATGCGTAGGGAGATTCTATGTAGTCTATCTCCTTGATAGTCATTTGATCTTTCTCTTCTTGCAATGCATAATATATCAAATAAACCAAATCACAATAAATAAACATACCTTAGTATAGCTCGGGAAGGATACCTTGTCTGCAATATCACCAAATCATTGTGATACATGTATAACATAATCATCACAACATATAGACATTTGCAAGTAATTGTATCAACACACAATCATAACTCTATTTAGGATCCAGTCATCAATCCAAGGCCATATCAACAATGCATGCTATGACCTCATGCATGATAACAACCATTACTCCATTATACACATTTCTACATGCAACCAACAATGTGCATAAGCAATGCCTAGCCAACTACAAATACACATAAATGCATGTAGTTGAACATAATTGATCAGTTCTTGCAATCAACCTACAAGATTGATATAAATAATCAAAATATTCAAGAATGTAACCTAACATACAAGGATGTAACTAAGTGACATAAAATCAACATGTATGATCCAGGTGGATGTTGGTGGCCACCCACCTATCCCATTTGGACCCCCACAACTGTCTCTTTCAGTCTTTTCAGTTTCCTAAATTGTAGCACAGTTTACTATTTTTAGCAGTTTTT
>APFE031153904.1:7325-35852 GCA_000404065.3 Pinus taeda | reverse complement strand
GTTATTTCCATTTCTGGTTGTAAGCATATTTCGGTATTTTCCATTAATGAAATGAAGTGTTATTTCCGCTGCATCTCTCTATTTGTGGTTATCGCATCTCTGTATTTATGGTTATCTCTGTAATCTATTGCGTTCCTGTTTAAATCCGGATCAATGTAAGTGAAAAATAACCATATACAGTCAGTCACATACTCATTTCAAATACTCTTCATAAAATAAACATCAATTTTTCCATGATAACCATACTACAACCCTAATCCATCATCAAGGAAATGCAACAAGTATATAAGTGTAAGAGACACTCATGAAACTTACATGCATGCATGACTAACACATTCAACCCATCTAGTCTAAGAGTTGAACCATGCTCTGATACCACTTTGTAACACCCTCCTCCCACATCCAACCAAGTAACCATGCCAGCCAGGGTAAACATGAGACAAGAGGCTACTATGATCAGATTCAACCTCATAGGTAACCTTAAGGAAAGGGAATTGACAAAACATCACACACAGTCATCCAACATCATCAACAGAACCCTCAAGAGACAAGTCATCCACTCAGACAGCCTATCCCTCAGTCCCACTACTATTCTGGACCTCTTAGGTCATAGTCGCTTTCATGCTATGAGAAAGGGAGTGACCAGAAACCCAAAGTCTCTCTCATAGGCCTGTCTGCTAGCGACTGTGGACTAGAATTGCCAATTCTGTGCCAACGATCCTGGGATTTAAGCCACTTTTTCATGCCTAGATGTCATGCCACTGCCCAGAATGAAATGATAGGTGAAATCAGTAAAAGTATAGGGAAACAATGCTACAAAAGCAATAAGCTGAACATGTCCATAACCAGACCCATACTAGCCATGGAAGGCATTTCATCAAACAAGTCATCAACATGTAATCTACAGGTGTAAACAACATAATTAAGGTTAGGGATCTCAAACTTATCTTAGAATCGCTATGAACCATTGTTCCCTCATGGCATTTGCTACATATTCCTCTATTAGGTCATAGATACGTTATCCATTCATATACAAGTAAAAACACGTTGAGAGCCATACATAGTTTTTGTCACAAAATGTACATATAACCAACATAATAGGAACCAAAATACCATAAACATATTAGCCATCAAAATCCATATATACATCAATACATTTGCACATGGAAATCAAGGGAATGAATTTCTCATTAATGGATGCAATAAACCAACCGGAAATGGGACAACCATGTTCCACCTGACCATAGAATGGCTCAACCAAATCTCTCTTCAGCCATTCACCCACGTGCCATATTCTAATCATGAATGTGGGAATCAAGCCAAAAGAACTTAACCAGGGCATACCGAGGTTAAACCACCTAACCCTCATCAATAGAAACTCGGCTTTACCATAATCCATCTTGGATCACTAGGCCAACACAATGAACACATCATAACAGGATTTATCATGATCTCCACCTAATCACTAGGCCAAACAAGCATGGATGCCACCAAATTTCTCCACCTACACCATGAGGAATTTTCCTGTCTCCTAGTCTCTCAAGCTTTACCGCAATCCAAACCTAGATCACTAGGCCCTAAACCAAGACCCACTCTCCAGGCTTTACCGCATATCCCAAACCCAAGATTACTAGGCCCAACGGAGAGCAAGCCACCTCATGGCTTTACCGTATATCCTTTCGTTCACCAAAAAGGATTCCTATGCCCACTAAGGAAACACAATCTTGGCTTTACTGCAACCCACAGTCTGACTTAGGGGTCATTAGGCCAGTGGCTTTACGTGATCCATAGTCTGGTTCAGGGACCACTAGGCCATGTGCTCTATCATTCAAAGGTCCACCCCACTTAGCTTCGAATACATCCAACAATCCAAATCAACCAAAACATGAGAACCCCGATCACACCATGACTATCCGGAAATGGAAAGACTAGGATGAAAAACATTGTTACGCCTGGAAAAACCCATCCATGATAGAAAATAATCACATGCAATACCATGCATGCAAAATCTAGCAAGGAAAATACACATCTAAGTTGATACCTGCAATGAATCCCATTGTAGTTGCTTGATCCTGCCTTTCCCTACTTGATCCTTGCTTCATCTTTCCTTCTTTGCCTTTCTTGCTCCAATGCCCACGTGCTCCAAGAAAAAAAACTCTAAGTATCCAAGAGTATGAGAGAGATAATTATGAGAGTGCTCCAAAACTGAACTGACAAAAGGTTACTAATTGATCCTCAGAAGCCTTTTAATGAACGAGGCCTCTATTTTCTTCATTTTACATTATTTTCCTTAATTTTCCTCCTCACATGCAACCTGTGACCTTTCACCTTCTTTTTCTCCTAATTTCCAATATTTTCGTAAATAGTTGTGACAAAAATGTGATTTTGCCTTTCCAAAGCCTTAGCCATTTCCTTTGCCAATTTCATTAGCTATAAACAACAAAATGAACACCCCCTAGGATGTCCTGCCCAAAATTTAGCTTGGAATATGTGTCCCATTCATCCGTGGTTATTGTTTTTAACTTTTATTACATGAAATTTTCACCAGGGCTATTACAATACGTAGATGGTCTAAAACCATCCATTTAAAATGAATACAGGGTGATATAGACGTGCCCTACAAATAAAGCCCTATAGTTTATCATTGAATGAAATATGAATTAGTTAAGAGGGAAGCAATATGTGAAAGTGGTAGGGATTCAAGTTGGAGCCATTATGAAAAATATAAAGGATAAGAAGAAGACACTGGGAATAGAGTCAACAAAAGCAGGTCCTAGGGATGATGTGTAAAGTGAGAAGTATGAGAAAGAAGAGGTAGTAATTAAATACATGTGAAATGAGATGGAGAACGAGTTCAAAATAGAAAATATGCTAGTATCTTTTTAGAAAAATGAAGAAGAAACAAAATTGGAGGAGGTGCAAAAGATGATTTTGGAATCATGTTATATATTTTGTGTTGATTTGTGTACATGTATTGAAGAAAAATATAATTAAAACAATGTTGAATGTGATGATTCATATGTTGAGTATGTCCTTAATAAGGATAAGATGATGTATGCATATAATTTACATGCACAAGTGAATATTATGAACCCATTGAAGCCATCATGTTTGAGGATGATCTCTAGAAAAAAATTGACTCCATAATAGTGGCTTATTTTCAAGGAGTCATTGTGATACTTGAAGGGGATATGTGGCAAGATATAACCACAATTAGTTTGAAAAATGTGTATAAAATGATGAATTTAGGACTTGTATCTATGTTTGAGAACATAGAAGAATTCTTATTGATGAAGAAAGGAGGATCTTATCACTGCAAAAACCTACAATTCAAGATATTCAATTTTTTGAGCAAAGTATAATCTTATGGTAACTCAAGAATGTCATAAATGGCTACCACAACAACTATTCCTCTTTCTTTGGTTCATTTCCATATCAAGGGGGGAATTATTGAGAAAACTACCACTTATTTGTCCTTATAAGATAATATTAGTGAACTAGGTATCATTGGGGTTTTTGATAAAATTGTGGAGAAATTTTGTGTGACTAGTTTCTTTTACAATTAGGGTTATGAAGTTAAGGTAGCAAAGAAATTTGTAATGTTTTGGATGATAAAAATAAGATAACCATAGATGTACCCTAGTAAGAATATCAATTTGATTACTATGAAATGTTGGATAAAATGTTCAAAATTGATACTACATCATGCATAGATGGTAAAATATTAATGAGATGAGTAATATAAAGATATAGTAGAAAACAAAAAAAACAAACCTCAGATATAGAGTAAATGACATCCTATCTTTTGACTTTTCTTGAAATATTCAATTACTTTTGAGAACAAGAGATAAATTTTAAGGGTTAAGCCCTAGCCCTTTACTTGACCCAATAGTCTACAAATCTTGCTAAATCAACATTGCACAAGTAGATATCAGTAATAGAAAATAATTTGAAGAAATTTTGTAGCATATATATCTACAAAAAATAGAAAGAAAAAGCTAGAAATACAACCTTGCCACAAACCCCCCTCCAATGCCTAAAAATCCAATGTGGTTTTTCTCCAAGGTGTATTTTAACGTCGCTTGAAATCCCCAATGCAAATGAGACATTTTCTCATTTCATAGCTTCTCAAAACCTAGGATGGGTTAATAAAGAAATATGAAGTAAGAAGGTAATGTTTTCACCATTTTTCTCTTCAGAAAATATCATTACTTTCTATCTAGGATCCTCTCCATGGAAATCGCTCCAATGAAAGTGGATTTCTTAGCATGATAAGTGTAGAAAAAGATGATTTTATACCACACCTTACCCTCCCTTGCAAGTCATTTCTAAGGTATTTGCTTGGGTGTCATTTTTTTAGGTGAAAAGGTGTTTTACGTGTACTTGGACACTCACAAAAGTGAATGTTCCTCTTGAGGGAATTTAATTCTTCATATAGGGGCACATAATATCCAACATTTGGGCTCACATTAACTCTTTAGACATAGTTTAGTATTCTTTCTTGGGATGTGCACCATACTAGGTCCACATTGATCATTTCTTCCACACACAAGGCTTATGAAGGTTTTGTTGATGATCAGAAATGACCCTGCCAAGAACAACTAGGAAGACCACCCAATAGAGGTCCTACATAGATTTATAATCATTTATTGTAGCAATATTTATCAATATGTGGGCTTGGTTAACTCCATAAAGGGTTTTGGATGTGATGAAATGTTAATCCAAAAGGAAAAGATATGACCTAACACTAATATAGATTAAATTTATTAAACATATATTTATATGCTCTAAATTTATTTATAATATTATGTGTTCCTAGATAGTTAGGAGTTGGTTATAAATATATTTAGACACAAATGAAAGAGTAATTAAAATATTTAGGAAATAATTCACCAAATCAAGTAATCAATAATCTTAGATACAATATCTTAACTATTTCAAATAAATATTTATTTGCAATAACAGATAATGTATCATGTACCTAATTACTTTCATTACTTTCAGAAAGACATGTACCTAATTACTTACTATTGAGAAATCGTAAAAAAAAAAAAAGAATTTCAAGATTTAATAATGTAAACTTTGAATTATACACTTATAGAAATGCATTGTGTAAGATTGTTGATTCACACTATCAATTTCTCAACAAAATATCGACCTTCAAATTAATTACTACATAAAAAAAATATAACCTAGAAAGTCTCAATAATTTTGCAAAAAGCTATTGAGAAAATATTTTAATTATTTTTTTCAATTAACAATATTGTTATAATTCTTCTCCAAACATTTTATGTTGTATTTGGTTCAAAATATTGAATGTATCCCATATTTTATTAGTCCATGAGCATGACTTATCTCTGTTTATTCTCCACATTTATTCATTTGCGTAGTGTTTAGGATTATTTCTTTCCATCTATAAATCTAAAAAAATTAAACAAGCATAGGCAATGTTATTTGAAGTAAATATAAATTAGTCTTCGACCATTAAAAATAATGGGAAGGGAACTTTTGATTCATGTTATGTATTTTTTGTTGATTTGTGTGCATGTATTAAATAAAAAAGATAATTAAAACATTGTTGGATGTGATGACTCATATGTTGAGTATGTCCTTAAAAAGGATGAGATGATGTATGCATATATTTTATGTGCATGAGTGAACATCATGAAGCATGTGAAGGCTACCATGTTTGAGGATGATCTCTAGTAAATTTGTGACTTCATAACAATGGACTATATTCAAGGAATCATTATTGTGTTACTTGAAGAGGAAGATGTGGTAAGAGGATTAAAATTAGGTAAAACAATGTGTAACAAATTATGAATTTGGGACTTGTATTTATGCTTGAAAATATGGAGAAATTTTTATTGATGAAAAGAGCAGATCATTGTTACTGCAAAAACTTACACTTTAAGATATTTAAATTTTTGAATAAACAATATTTTTAGGGTAACTCAAAATTGTCACTAATTTTCACCACAACTATTCCTTTCACTTTAGGTTGGCTGATTTCCATATAAAGGAAGGAATTCTTGATAAAAATACCACTAATTTGTCCTTAGAATTTCACATCTAAAGACTAGATTAATGAACTAAGTATCATTGGGGTTTTCAATAAACCTTTAGAGGAATTATGTAGGACTAGTTTCTACAATTAAGGTTATGGAGTCAAGGTAGCAAAGATATTTTCAATGGGTTGGATAATAACAATAAGATAATCATAGATGAACCCTACCAACAATATCAATTTGAATACTATGAGATGTTGGATGAAATGATCAAAACCGACACTACACACTACATCATGCATATATGATCAATTTAATGGGGTGAGAAATAAGAAGATCTAGTATAAAAAACAAGATGTAACTTAGAGATAGAGTAAATGGAATCCTATATTTTCTTTAAATATCCAATTACTTTTGATAACCATATATAAATTTTAATGGTCAAGCCATAGCCCTTTACTTGAAGAAAATAGTTCATAAAGCTTTCTAAATCAACAGTGGACAAGTATATTTCAGTGATAGAAAATCATTTAAAGCAATTCCATAGCATATAGATATACAAGGAATAAGAAGAGAAGTTGGAAACACAACCTGGCCGCAAACCCTCCTCTAATGCCTAAAAATTCAATGTACTTTGCCTCTAAGGGGTATTTTTATTCCGCTTGAACTCCCACATACAAATGAGATATTTTCTCCTTTCATAGCTTCTCAAAACCCTTAGGATGACTTAGTCAAGAAATATGAAGTAATAAGGTAATGCCTTAACCACTTTTCTCTTCATAAAATATCACTAGTTTCCATCCAAGATCCTGTCCATTGAAATCACTCTAATGAAAGTAAAATGCTTAACATGATAAATGTAGGAAAATATGATTTTAGAGAACATATTACCCTCCCTTGCAAGTCATTTCTCTAGCATTTCCTCGTGTGTCATTTTTTTGAGGTGAAAAGGTGTTTTAGGCGCACTTGGACACTCACAAATGTGAAAGCTCCTGTTGAGGGGAATTTAATTCTTCATATTGGGGAACATAGTGTCAAACATTTGGGTTCGCATTAACGCTTTATAGTAAGGCATTCCTCATGTAGACATAGTTTAGCATTTTTTCTTGGGATGTGTGCACCATACTAGGTCTAGATTGATCCTTCCTTCCCAACACAAGTCTTATGAAGGTGTCATTGATTGTTGGAACTGACCTTGCCAACAACAACTAGGAATATCACCCAATCAACGTCCTAAGTAGACCTATACTTGTTTATTGTGCAATATTCACCAATATGTGGGTTTGGTTAACTCCAAAAAGGATTTTGGATGGGACAAAATGTCAATGCAAAGGGAAAATATATGACCCAACAGTAATATAAATTAAATATATTAAACATATATTTATGTGTTCTAATTAATATATAATATTATATGTTTCCTAGATAGCTACAAGTTGGTTATAAATATTTTTAGAAACAAATGGAAGAATAATTACAATATTGAGGAACTAATTCACAAAATCAAGTAGTGAATAAGCTTAGATACAATATCTTAACTATTTCAAATAATATAAAGGTATCATGTACCTGATTACTTACTATTTAGAAATCATTTAAAAAAAAAAGGAATTTCAAGTTTTAATAATGTAAACTTTAAATCAATACACTTACAAAAATGCATTGTGCAAGGTTGTTGGTTCACACCATTAATAATGAACTTGATTCATTCTCATTGAAGTCATATAAAATATTGATAGATCATAGAAGAAATGAACATCTGAATTAGTTTAGTTGTTCACTACCTTATATTTTCACAATGGTTGTATGTTTCCCACATTGGCTAGGTGAAATTAAATTATTTTGTTTATAATGTTTTAGTGACCCAATGTGTATCATGTCTCATGGTGCATAGTGTGGCTGGTAGGACACTTAAAAATATTTTGGTCTTTGACTCCTACTATTAATACGACCTTGATACCCATGAAAAGTAATACAAATAGATTGTCACATTAGTTTTAATTCATGACTCGACAAATGATTCAACAACTAATTTGGAAGTTCAAAAGAGATTTAGATATATTATAATCATGCTAATAATACGACCTTGATATCCATGAAAAGTCATACACATAGATTGTCACATTAGTTTTAATTCATGACTCGACAAATGATTCAACAACTAATTTAGAAGTCCAAAAGAGATTTAGATATATTATAATCATATGAATATATAGACATATCAGCATTCAAATAACTTGAATTTTGTCTTAGGCTCTTGCTAATAATATGACCTTGATATCCATGAAAACCTATACACATAGAATGTCACATTATTTTTAATTCATGACTTGACAAATGATTCGACAACTAATTTGGAAGTCCAAAAGAAATTTAGATATATTATAATCATATGAATATTTATACTAATGAGCATTCAAATTTCTTGAATTTTTCTCTAGCTTAATACTTATGCTGCATGAGTTTCTAGAACATGGGAACATTGGGAACTTGAGTATGGGTGTTTGGAACGGTTATAGGTTTCCCCAAAATCGACAGAAAACAACTTAATTGGGAGTAATAATATTATATATAAAAAAATTAAATGATTTTTTAATTATATAATTTATATAATAATCAAAAATTAAATATTGATTCAAAATATTCAAATTTAAAATCAATTTAAATATAAAATAAATAAATATATATCTCTCTTATATATAGATATATTCTTTGGGTGTCTCTCTCCCCGAGTCTCTCCCTTCTATATATATAAAATGTCAAGTTCATTATCTGACATGTTTCTCTAGTTATTCTTACGAGAAAAAAACAACTCTAATGTTTAAGCATTGACTTCCGCCTACAATATGCACACTCAATATTTTGCGATATATATACATAAACATCAAAATAAATACTCATTATCATGACATCTCAGATATTACCCTTACATCGAGGTGCCACACACTTCCTTAACCCATCAATAGATTTCTCCAGTTTCTCAATTAAGGATATTGGTGTTAAGGATGTCTTTGCCCTTTATTCCTGTGGAGGTTTCAACATAGGCTCATGTTTTGTGGGCAGTTCAACATATTTCTCTACAGGCTTTGTATTCCCCAACCCTATGGAATGATGGAACCCCAAAAAAATAGTCTTCAAAGTTATGAGAACTTTCCCCAGCTCCCATTGTAGCTCCCACTGAAAAGGTAATATTCCCATAAAATTCCAAATCTCTTGGGAGTGCGGGAACCATTGGAATGAGTTTCCCACACCTTGGGAGTGGTTCCAGTATAACAAAGCTTAATACTAAATCTGGATGAAAACACAAGTGAATCTAGATCTATGCATCTTCCCAGATTTGGATATATTTTAGAATTGAAGTGAATTGACATCCAAGCATTCAGGTTCTGACTAATGTGTTACCACATGTCGAGTCTCTGATCTGAATGTGATGGTTCAAAGTTGGGTGAATTCAATATCCAAGAATTCTAAATTAAGAAGTCATGTAAACAAGACTTGCTCCAGATTTTGAATATGGGACCATCATTGCCACATCAATGATCCAACTTAGCTACGATGTTCATATTACTCTAGAAGAAATGACATGTTATAAAGGCCACTTCAACAATCCAACTTAGATGTCACATTAACACAAATGTTGATTGCCAATAAAATATTAAAATGAAAAAATGAACTTATCATTGATATCTAACATCTAGAGAAAACAACATTAAAACTTCAAATATTATATATCACTCGAGATGTATGACATCCACCATCTGCCAATTGCTAAGAGAATTAGTTAATAATGCATTTGGATTCAGATGCTAGCATCACATTTGACATTCATAGGAACTTTAAAGAGATTAACTCTTTATGATCCAGATTAAGATTACCCTTATTTCGGGTATTCGACATGCACCTTTATTAGCCTTAAAATTGTGAATTATGTATAGATTTTTGTTAAATATATTTTTCCCTTTGAAAGCTTTGACATTCTGCAAAAATAAAACATTGAAACTCATATATATATATATATGTGTGTGTGTGTGTGTGTGTGTGTGTGTGTGTGTGTGTATTATCTTTTTATGGTATAAGTGGAAAAAAACACATGAAAAGTATAAAATAAAATAAAATATACAATTTTGCTAGAATCTAAGTTAAATAGTCGCAAGTAAAAAGAAATATAATATAAGTAAAAATTTAGAAGGGTTCCATTATTTTATGAAATATTCATATATAATGGGTTATTTTTTGTGTAGGCATTAGCATAAACCAAATTTCATAACCTCACTTCTATCATCAAAATTTGTGCCTTATTCCCTCACCCAACATGTGAAGCATTCCTCATGTGTACATATTTCACATATTTAGCTTGAAAAATGTGGTAGGGAGCTCTCCTCGTTGAAGTCCTCCTTATTTAAGCATTGTACACTTGAAAGGTTTTCATATTATAATAACCCTTACATGATAAAATTGAGCTTCCTAACCCTGGTACTTTTTTCCTCATGTCCTACATCAAGCTATAAGTGATGAATATAAGTATGCATAAGACAAAATAGAGTAAGGAAAAACTCTTTTGATACATATAAATGTTAGTGCTTCACATAAGGCCTAAATAATGCTTTGTTCACCTTTATGTTGAAGAATGTAACTAGGTTCAGTCTTCATAAACTATATTTGAGTCATAATGAAATGCATTTATCAAAGGAAAGAAAAAAAGAAATTATTACTATTATTAATATGACTTATTAAAGCATGGGTTTCATGCTTGGGTCATCATGTTTTAGGTAAAAGTTCCCACTTAGGACTTTTAAGACTTATACTGAGTCATTAGAGTCATTGTCCATTAAAAGAGACCCTTCGTGGGCTTTTGAATCATGTAATTTTTATTATTATTGAGTCAAATAAGTTATTTGTCACCTCCACACAAAGTTGGGCTCAATGAAATCAAGTTGGCCTCAAATAGGGTAATTCAACCTCACCAAAAGGGTATATATACAAGAAATTTGAATTCATTTTGAGACATATCTCACACAAGTTCAATTCACAAGAAGAGGTCGTTAAAAGTGTGAAGTTGGCAAAGAAGGAGGAGAATTATAGGGAAGGTCAAGATTGAAGTTTTGGGCCATCTATCTCTCACACATGTGAACTCTCTAGGAAGATCAAAGTCTCTATTGATGCATTGAATCTGCTTCTACTAGTTGCTGCTAGGTCAAAGTTGCTACTGACAGGTCGAAGTTGTTGCTACCGATTGTTGCTGCTAGGTTTAGGTTAATGCTGAAAGGGTTATCATCTACAAAAGGAAGAAAGGGTTGCCTTGGTGTGGAGGACGTTTGTTTCTAGGTCAAGAGTCTTGTATTCTCTCGTGAAACTATTGAAGGAAGAATTATTGACTGGGTTTTCCCCTAAATTTGGGTTTTTCCCTGGTTGTCCAGCTACATCTGGTGTTTGTGATATTTGTGTTATTGTTTTGGTAATTGCTTGATGAACTAAAGATAAAAGAAGAACATAATATTATCACAAGTAATTATCAACATAAAGAAAAAATTTATGCCTTTCTGATTTTCTAACACTTCATAGCATAGCTTTTATCATAGCTATTGTGGAAATACTGGGGGGGGGGGGAGGGGGGGGGGGGGGTGGGTGTGAATAAATATTTCGCTACTTTTAACAAATTTTCACTTAGTTAATATTGAAATTGAATTCACATCACATAATCAATCATCCACAATGTATGAACACAAAGATTAAAGTGAAAATCAAAATTTGAAGAAGAAATACTTGAAAATAATCTTTAATTTATTACAATATTTTGTGAGGACACTAATCCTCACTAAGCACCAACTTACAAAGATTTGTTAGCTCCAAACTATCAAGAAGATTAGGACACAAATCATAAATAAACACCAACTTACATTAATTCCAGGCTCCAACCTGAGCTCAACATTCAATACACTAGAACCTGGACTTCAAATAAAGCCAGAACTTGGCCTTCAAGACACCAGGACTTGGCCTACAAACCAGACCTGAACTATACCTTCAAATAGTAGAACCCAACCTTGAAACTTGACCTTCATACAATAGAAATTGTCCTCTAAAACTTAGCCTTCAAATAGTAGTACTCAACCCTGAAACTTGGCCTTCATAGGGAAAAAACACAACCCTCAAATAAGAACTACAACTCGACCATATGACAAGCATGGAACCCAACCTCTATAGGGTCAAAATTCATCCCATAAGATAGATCTAAATCTCGGCCTTCTCTTGAATAGAAATTAGCCTATTTGGCCTCAAAAGACACCTATACTTGACCCTAAAAAACAGACCTTAAAAAAAAAAAAACAAAAACCATTCCCAAGAACAATGCTGAAAAAGCCTTTAAAAGATGTGCCAAAACCCTTCCATAGAAATCTTCTTCAAGACAACTTCATTTCACTTTTTATTGGTTCATGAGGTATGAACTTTGTAGTTTCTCCTCGATATCCTAAAATAAAAACTATATGCTTGAGTCATGGGGTTAGAAATGATATTTTTCATGTCTATTTATAGTGCATTTATACGTTGGGTTAGGGTAAACTTGTCCATTGGCCAAGTCAACTAGTGAAACTAACATAATGTATAGTGAATATTCAAAAAATAATTTATCCTCAACTGTGAGGTTTTAGAAGGCGTTCCATATATCATTGGAAAGGTATTACAATAAGCTTTCCAACTCATATATCCTATGATTCCATTTGAGCTAGGTGATTGTAGTTAAAATGCCTTCAAAGATAGGGTATTCAAATGGGGCCTACTTGTAATTTGGTTGAGTCATATTGACAAAATATTTCATAACTCCTCAATATTATGGAATTAGAGGGAATGCCATATACCATGTGAAACTTCTCAGCATATGCTATTGATCCAGGAGGATCTCGTCAAATCAGTTACACAGGTTCAGTTTCATCATCAACATTCAGTGTCTGGTGTCGTCAGCTTCGACAATGATGTTTATGGTTCAGGTTTTTCAGGTGATGTCAATGGTTTTCATGGTGTTTGAAGGATATGGTTTGTACCTAGCTGTCAACATGTGGTTGTCATTAGTTCCACCAGGATTTGGTCTTCGACATGGGTTTGTCGTCTGCCTTCGCAGGATTTTGTTGTCGACGGGTTTTTCATCATGTGATGTCGTCGCACATGTCGCTTTGTGACGAAGAGGTGCACATGGGTACTTGTCAACAAAATCCATGTATTGAAATGACAAAATCTAACCTAAGACCTAAAAACATAATGCAAACAAACCCTAATTTCAGCTAGTTCATCCCTAAACTCTACAAGAGGGAGTTCAAATGCATCTGGAGGGGTATAAAGGTAGTTTTGTTCATGAAGAGGACATTAGAGTGGTTTTGAGTTTTATGTGCAGGTTCTGGAGGATATATGTTGTTTTGTTTTCAGTGTAACAGGAGCATCAAGAATCAGAATTGGGAACCGTGATCAGCGTTGGAAAGCCGGTTTAGAGAGCTTTCTTATGACAATGTCCAGAAGTGCCTATGTGAACATTCAATTTGGTCAATTTGCTGTGTACTCGACCTTCTTAGATTCAATCCTAATAAAGCAGTTGCCCATCTTGAAAGCGGACCCAAAGACGTAGTCCATCAAGGACGAACTTCTAATCAATCTTGTTGTCTGGTATCACTGTTTAGTTGTTGTATTCACTTTTGTTTTGCATCTTGCTTATGTTTATCATCTGTCGTAAAGTCTTTCTTCTCAAGTAGTTCTCACTGCTTCAGCACTTTAAGTTAACATTCATTTCACTATTGGCATAATCAATTCTACTTCAATTTTAACATATGATCATTTCAAATCATATAATTTGGTATCAGAGAAGGTTGCGTTTGTAGAATTTGTCAGTGAATGTTAACTAGGTCAAAGTCGCAACGTGGAAAAGGAATCCATGAGCAGTTTGATCCAAAGATTGGAAAGCGAAGAGTCGTTCATAAGTCAACTATGACAGGTTCTGATGTAGGTGAAAATCCAAAAACTAAGATGAGTGATGAACAGTTTCAGCAAGCATTCTTGACTATGCAGCAGATGTTGGGAGAACTTTACGAAGACAAGAAGGCGAGATTTATAGCTTCTTCTTCAAAGACATCGAAGAAGGACAAAGGTAAAGGCAAGGATGATAAACCACCTTCACCTCCATAATCTCCATCATCATCATCTTCTTCTTCTTCTTCTTCTAGTATAGAATCTGAAACAGAAAAGAAACCTAAGAAAACATCTCTTTTGAAACTTGATGTAAAATTTGAGTTACCTATTTATGATGGCGAAATGACTCCCGAAAATTTAGATAACTGGATTAAGCAATTAGAAGTGTATTGTCGTATTCATAATATTTCTGATGATAAAACAAAAATTCAGTTAGCTACACTTAGAATGGGGGGAACAACTTTAATTTGGCGGGAAAGTAAAACTTAGATATATGTAAAGCAGAAAGGTAAAGTCATCTCTTCATGGTCTAAGTTTTTAAAAGCTATTCGGAAACAATTATATCCTTTAGGATACATGCAGCAAGATGTTATTGGTTGGCAGCATTTGAGGCAAGGTAAAGGGCAGAGTGTTCAAGAGTTTACTCAGGAGTTCAGAAAGAAAGCATTGGCGCTTGGTATTTCATTGGATACACGTGAAACTTTATTAAAATACATCGAAAGTTTACATTCATATTTGCATCATACATTATTGATGTTTAATCCTGATGATTTTCATGAAGTGTGTGTTCAAGCCATACATATTGAATCAGGTGGCTGACCATTCAAGTTTTCACCACAATCATCCAAAGAGTTGGAAATCAAATGTTCCAATGACAGTAAAGGGAAGAACAATTCAAAGAGAAAGAAATCAGTGATAGCTCAGAAGGAAAGACCTACTTGTTCTCATTGCCAGAGAATCACTCACGTTATCTAAGTGTTGGAAACTTCATCCAGAACTTAAGCCCAAAAAGTTCCTTAAGGAGAAGGATGAAAATAAATCAATTGCAGCATTCCAGGAAGATCTAGGTTCCAATTTAGGTGATGAAAGGAGGATAACTTCCATAGTTTCAATAGGTAAAACTTCTGACAATGGTTCAAGTTCGAATACTACTGCATCTTCATCAAACATAAGTCCTTCAAATGAGGATAAAAGAGTTGAATTATTTAACATAAGGATAACTTCTAAGCACACAAAGATAGATACAATGTTTGACAGTGGATCACAGGCCAATTTAATATCTGAATATTTAGTTAAGAATTTGGGTTTGGAGACATGGAATCATCTAAGACTTTACCCATTAGGATGGCTAAATAAATAAACTTAGATAAAAGTCACAAAACAATGTCGATTAAGATTTTCCATTACAGCTAATTACATTTATGAAGTAGAATTAGATGTGGTTCCAGTAGACATATGTGGAGTTGTCTTAGGAAATCCTTATATTTATGATCGTGATGCAATATTTTATAAAAGAGAGCATAAATATCACCTTAAGAAAGATGGGGTTGAATTTATTGTTAGGGCACATCAAAGTAAAAATCACTTGACTTTAGTTGTTGCTAATCAGATGAAGCAATTAATAAGTTCAAATAAGAGATTTGTAATCATCTGTGTAAAGGAACAATATAAGAATCAACATGATGTTTGTTCCAGTTATGAGTCCCAGCTTAAATATAGTTTTATCAAACAGGTAGAAACTTTTCTAGTTCTATTTAAAGAAACCAAACATCTTACTTATAAGAAGGGAATACACATGAGTTACAATTGATGCCTAAAGCTCCTCTTCCTAATGTTAGAATGAATCAATTCATTCCAAGTTCGGAAGTTATAAGTTACAGGGATGTAGGTCAGTATTGGGGAAAGTCAGTGTTAAATTTCTCTTGTATTGTATCACCATTTCATGTTTCAAATAGTTTGGAAGCCTCTTTTCAAGTGGAGAGGAAGCCTATTTGTTTTCACATCAAATCCTTTTCTAAAGTAGTGTCAAAGTATCCAATACATCTAAGGGAAACTTATGCATCAAGGAAAAGTGAAAATCAATGGAAATATCATTTAATGAATAAATAAACAGTGATTCAAACAAATCAAAAGCCATTTCAATACTTACAAAATCAAACTAAGTTGAAGCAATTTCCATATTACAGTTTGATGGGTTTATTACAGCAAGTTCACTTAGTAATCAAGAATCAGGAAAGTATATCAAGTCAAGTAGATGGTTTGATGTTAAGAATATCTTTGATTATCTATGTCATTCTGCAATATAGATTGTTAATACATGTCAATGGTATTGACCAATATCCTGTAGAGACTGTTTTCAAAGATGATTATGAATCACTAACTCATGGTATTTCATGGAAATAAATCAATTGCCATGTTCATAAGAGGTTGTTTAACCATCTTCACAAGTTCTTCATACTGCAGATAGATGGAACAGGTCACCGATTCAAAATGTGCCATGGTAAGCATCATCAGGGTCATCACTTGCCAGTGATTAATTGAATGTATTGGTACACCATCAGGACAAGGTGGAGAGTGAGGGAGATCTACCCTCATTGATTATTTGTTTAAGTCAAACTTTTGTAGTCCAATAGCTTTCAAGTGGAGAGGATTGATCCAGGAGGATCTCGTCAGATTAGTTACACAGGTTTAGTTTCGTCGTCAGCATTCAGTGTTCAGTTTCATCAGCTTTGACAATGATGTTTATGGTTTAGGTTGTTCAGGTGATGTCAATGGTTTTCATGGTGTTCAAAGGATATGGTTTTGTACCTAGTTGTCGACATGTGGTTATCGTCAGTTTCGCCAGGATTTGGTTGTCAACATGGGTTTGTTGTCTGCCTTCATAGGATTTGGTTGTCGACGGGTTTGTCATCATGTGATGTCGTTGCAAATGTCACTTTGTGACGAATAGGTGTACATGGGTACTTGTCAACAAAATCCATGTATTAAAATGACAAACTCTAACCTAAGACCTAAAAAGCTAATGCAAACAAACCCTAATTTCAGATAGTTCATCCCTAAACTCTGCAAGAGGGGATTCAAATGCATTTGGAGGGGTATAAAGGAAGTTTTATTCATGAAGAGGACATTAGAGTGGTTTTGAGTTTTATGTGTAGGTTTTGGAGGATATAGGTTGTTTTGTTTTTAGTGTAAGAGGAGCATTCGAAATTAAAATTGGGAAACGGTTCCAGTGTTGGAAAGCTAGTTCAAAGAGCTTTCTTATGACAGTGACCAGAAGTGCCTGGTGCACATTCAGTTTAGTCAATTTTCTGTGTAATCGACCTTCTCGGGTTCAATCTTAATAAAGTGGTCACCCATCTTGAAAGCGGACCCGGAGACGCAGTCCATCAGGGATGAACTCTATAATAAATCTTATTGACTGGTATTGTGTATTAACTACATTAGTGTTGTCACATAAAATAACAATGGGCTGATCATATTCCACTTTGATGTCCTATAAAGTTTGTTACGTCCAAAAAAATGGGTATAATAGTCTGTTGTTGCTATGTATTTGGATTCAACTATGGAAAGAGAAATTGATGATTTCTTTTTGTTTGACCAAGATACAGGGAAATCTCCCAAGAAATATGCACTCCCACTGGTGTTTTTTTTTCATTAATGCTACCTTCCCAATCAACTTTGTGTATGTTATTAATGTGAAATTTGTACTCTAGGGATACCAAAGCCCAAAATCGAATGTGTCCTTTAAGCATCAACATATCTTTTTTACCGCTTTCATATGTGATTTCTTTGGTGCTAATTGATATCTTGCAACCATTCCAATTGCTTGCATAATTTCCAGTCTCAAAGCTGTCAAGTATAGTAGACTCTCAATCATAGATTTGTAAAGAGTTAAATCAAGTTTAGGAGATTCATCATCCATTCTTCACTTGCATCTAGTAATCATAGGGGTACTAGATAATGCACATTTTTCCATTCTAAATCACTTAAGCATATCCTTGAGGTATTTGGTTTGGCCAATGAATATTCATTCAACGTTTTGAGAAACCTATAGTGCAAGGAAGAAGGATAATTCTCTAATCATTGAAATTTCAATTTCCTTTCACATTTCCTGAGCAAATCCATAACTAATATCATCATTATTGCTTCCAAAAATGAGATCAACCAAATATACAAGTGTAATTAGTAAGTTTTCCTTTTGCGCCTTGATGTAGATATTGTTGTCAACTACCTCTCTTTTGAGGCTTGTTATTGAAGATAGTGTTCTAGCCTGGCATACCAAGCTCTTAGAGGTTGTTTTAACCCATTAAGAGCTTTCTTTAATTTGCACACATAGCCTTTATTTTCGGACAAGTCAAAGCCTTTGATTGTTCAATGTCTACCTCTTCCTTTTAAATTTCCATTTAGAAAGGTTTATTTAGCATCCATATGATAAACTTTGAAGCCTTTAGAAAATGAAAATGCCAAGAACATTTTTATTGCTTCTAATCTGTCAACTGGAGCAAAAGTGTCTTTGAAGTCAATTCCTTAAATTAGCACTTACAAACAAGTCTTTCTTTACTATGATAATGTTTCCTTCTTCATTCATGTTTTTCTTGAACACCCACTTATTCCCAATCATGTTTTATATTTTGGTCATGGCACAAGTTCATGAGTTCCATTTTTCTCAATCATATTCAATTCTTCTTCCACAACATTCACCCAATTCTAGTCCTTACTAAATTCTACAAAATACTTTGGCTCTATTTTCGATAACAAATCAAATTTTCCTTTTATTAGTGTATTGGTCATTCTTCTTGAGGTTTGAATCCCTGCATAAACATCTCCAATTATTTGGTTCTCTATGTGATGTTTTTGCACAAATTTTAAAGTTTTTTGGATGGAGATTATGCTTCTTCTTCTTGTTCTTCCTTTATAGTAATCTCTTCTTGGTCCACATAGATAGTATCTTATGAATTCCCATTTTCTTGTTCTACTTCTTTCCCTATCCATGCTTTGTATATTATTACATCAATACTTTCCATAAATTTTCATAGTATTTTATTGTATAATTTGTAAGCCTTAATTCTTGTTGAGTATCCGAGGAATATTCCCTCATCTACTCTAGAATCAAATTTACCTAGTTTATCATCATTTATCTTCATGTAACATTTTCGCCCAAAAGTTTTGAAATATTTAACTGAATATTACATGCCTTTCCATAGCTTATATGGTGTCTTGTCACTATTAACTCATAGTTGTGCTCTATTCATGATGTACGCTACTACAACAACTACTTCTCTCCAAAACTTATATGGGAATTTGGCCTCTAAAAACATGGTTATTTATTTTTCTTGCACTAATTTGTTCTTTCTTTCTACGATTCCATTATGTTATGGAGTTCTTGTAACAAAAAATTATCTCTTGATTCCAAACTTATCACAAAATTCATTAAAATCATTTGAAATAAATTCACCTCCTCTATATGATCTTAGACATTTGATTCTTAGATTAGTTTCATTTTCAACTAAGGGTCTAAATGATTTAAAAATATCTAGTTCTTATGATTTTGCTTTAAGAAATGAAAACCAAACCATCCTCATATAATCATCGATAAACAACATAAAGTACCTTTCACCTTGTAAGGTTTGTGTTCTTGTTGGTCCGAATATATCCGTGTGAAAAAACTCCAGTGGTCTTGATGTTGAGCACTCCTTTGACTTAAAGCTTACTCTTGTCTATTTCCCATCTTGGAAAGATTTGTAGATGGTGCTTGTTGGTTTCAAGATCTTGGGCATATCTCTAGAGTGCACAAGTCATTGGTCTCGAGTTACAATACCCATTTATTTTCTACACCAATAAAACTTTGTAGTGCTCACATACTTTTTCAATGCATCTACAACATTCTTCAAAGTGTCCATCTTTACTAGAAATACCTTTTTATCTTCAACCATATCCCCCACAAAGTGATATTGAACATCAATGTGTTTTGTCTTTGAATGATAAGAAATGTTATTTGATAAGAAAATTCCACTTTGTCTATCACAATCTATCCTTATAGCTTGTTGTACCAACCTCATACTTGAACAAGGTCTCTGCAACCAAACTTCTTCCTTGCTTGCACGAGTGGCTACCATGTATTCAACCTGTGTAGTTGAAAGTGCCACCACAAGTTGTATCTTGCCCATCCAAGTGATTGCTCATCCAAATAGGTTAAACACATACCCACTTATAGATATTATATGAACCAGGTCCCCATCCTAGTCTGCATAAAAAATCCATGTATTCCCAACACTCTATCTAATGTCGATCTTCCTTGATAACACAAACCATAATCACTAGTGCCACGCAAATACCTAAACCTTCCTTAGTTTTGACATAAACATGCTCAATAATCCCACTGCATGTGCAATGTATGGCCTAGTACAGAACATTTCATACATCAGAATATCAATTTCACTCGCACATGGAATACATGACATGTCTTCTTCCTCTTCTTGTGTCTTGGGACACTGTGCAGTAAATAACTTTACACCTACAAGAATAAGGACCTTCACTGGTTTGCTATCCTACATATTAAATCTCTGCAATATTGTCTTGACGTATGTAGTATACCTAAGGGGGATAACATGGGGTGTAGAGGGAGGTACCCAAGGGAATAATGTAATGTAAGGATGATAAATAGGCCATAATTAATAAATAAAGTGGTTAACCCACATTATGCGTGGGACCAGAAGTAGTTAGGGAATAATGTGATAAATCCATTGTATTAGATGTATGGTATTGAGAGACCCATGGTAATTATCCATGGTATTGTATGTATGAAGCCTATATAGAGGCCAAAGACTCCCCATTAAGAGATGTCAAGTATTGTATATTGACAAGCATATGGCTTGTGGAGTATTATCCTTCCTTAAGGAGTGATTGTATGGTGTTACCCTACCTCAAGGGTTTTTATATTAATAAAAATCGAAATTTCTATCATCTATTGTCTTATTTCTTAGGCATATTTTCCATTGTTATATATATTTTTGGTCAGATCTATTACAAGTGGAATCAGAACTCTTTCTCGGGCAAAGAGGGGATTTTTTTTTTCATTTTTAACCATTTTTTTTTGCGACGAGTTTGCATTTTGGTGAAAATTTTACAAAAGCATATAGAATATCTGAATTATTTGCGAAAAAATATCCAAATTAAAAAAAAATCAGCCAAATTGCAGTCTGGATGAGGGAGATATCGCTCATTTAAAATCAGCTGTGTTACAAAAATATTCTAAAGTCACTTTGTGGACGGAGACTCTCTTGTATTTTTTTTGTGGTTTTTGTGATGAATTTTAGAAAAATCATTGCAAATATGAGCTCTTCTTTAAAAACCACCCAATTTTAAAAATAAATCAGTCGAATCAGAGTCTGGATGAGGGAGATATCATTGATTTAAAAGAAATCTCTTTTTTTTTCTTTTCTTTTTATTTTATTTTATTTTATTTTTTTTTTTTTTCCAGAATTTTTTGTGACAACGAGACAGTTGCAACGCAAATCTTAGTTTCTAGAGTGTTCAGATCATGATTTCAGTCACATGAGAAGATTCAGAATGACTATTCCATTTCCGAACATAGGTTATAATAAGGATTTGAGTTATATTGACCGAATTATGCCCATTTTAAATTTTTGCCAAAGTAAGTGATTTGATTCAAAAATCTCACTCTGTTTTTTTTTAAGAGTTCTAGCAAGATGAAGTTTACACGAAAAGATGATGACCCCACTATTGAAGAATTTATACAATATAACAATTTTCAATTCAAATATTGGACAATGAACCTAGGGCTTGATCTGAAAGATGAGGCTGCTAAATGGTGGTTCTCACTTGATAGGTCAGTGAGGCACCTTCCTGATGAAGAAAATGAAAAAAATCTTTTTGGACAAATGGTCTCATGCTAGAAGATAGGACAATGAAACACATATGGCATCATTTTTCGGTATCTCCTTATTACAGGTTCATGGATGTATTCATAAGGAGAGGATCATTGTGGCTATTCGCCCTTGTTGCAAGCAACATCTATTTAATCTCAAATTGGCCAAACGCTTACGAATTCTAGCAAAACATATCAAAAACACACATTTTGATAAGGAGGAAGTTCAAATTTATAAATATTTGAAGATTTCTGTGGATAAATATGTGTTTTATTCTGATTTTAATGCTACAAATATGGATGACGTAGATATTGTGTTGGATTATCCCTTGATGGATTCAGTTGGTACCATCAATATTAATGTACAAAATAAATTCTTGAATCTTTGGTATAAAAAGAAGAAAATTAACCTAAAGATATTTCCATTTGAATCCTAGCAGAGACTATGGAGATAGAATCCAAAAGATCTACAGGCACTAACACATTAGATGATGAGGCTTTGATGGTAGACAACCAAACACAAGCATTAAGTCGTGCACCAGAAAAAGCACCATACACCACTCAGGCACCAATAGTGGTGAAATTAACAAAAGATATACCATCAGTTAAAGCTTTAGCATATCACCACCCACATCACCCAACAAGAAAATAATCGACAAGATGAAAACGAATTAGCAACAAGGAAAATAAACCCTGGACGACACACAGAGAGGTGACACAATACACCCACAATACATCAACACAAAGGTACTACCAAAATCAACTTCCCTCTCAAGAAACTAAGGCACCAACTAGATCGGGTGTTCACCTTTCTCTAGGATTCCTAGATGCACGTGCATGGTACCAGTGGACTACTCTTTTGACTAGATCTTATTATTTGTGTTCTTCTCATGTTTTAGGGATGAAACATGCTTAAAGGGGATGGAATGTAGTATACCTAGGGGGGATAATATGGGGTACAGAGAGGGGTGCCCAAGGGAATAATGTAATAATGTGATGTAATAATATAATGGGTCATATTTAATAAATAAAATGGTTAACCCATATTATGTAAGGGACCACAAGTAGTTATAGAATAATGTAATAAGGTTATTTTATTATATGTATGGTATTGAGAGACCCACGGTAATTACCCATGGTAAGCACCTATGGTATTATATGTATGAAGGCTATATAGAGACTAGGGACTCTCCATTGAGGGATGTCAAGTATTGTGTATTGACAAGCATATGGCTTGTGGAGTATTCTCCTTCCTTAAAGAGTGGTTATATGGTGTTACCTGACCTCAAGGGTTTCGATATTAATAAAGATCTGAAGTTCTATCATCTATTGTATTATTTTTGGGAATATTTTGCATTTTTATATATTTGCAGGTCAGATCTACTACAAGTAGAATCAAGGCTCTTTATTGGGAAAAGCGGGTAGAAGAACACAAATTATAAGATCTACTCAAAAGTGTATTCCATTGGTACCATGTATGTGCATCTATCCATCCCAGAGAAAGGTGAATGATTGATCTAGTTGACACCTCGCTCGGTTGATATGGAATCTGGTTCTGGCAGTTCCTTTGCGTTGATGTGCTATGGATGGATCATCGCACCTCTCTATGTGTCATCCAAGGGTTGTTATCCTTGTTTCTAATTCGTTTCCACCTTGTTGGTTGTTATCTTTCTAGTTGATGCAGGTGGTGATATGCTAAAGCTTTGATTGATGGTGTATCTTTCTTCAATCACCACCTGATGGAGCCTGAGTGGTATCGAGTACCTATTGTGGTGCTTGCATTTGTTGTTTGTCTTTCATTATTACTTCCACCACGAACTCCTCATTTAATGTGTCAGTACGTGAAACTTTTTTGCGTGGGCCTCCTTGGGCTCTACCTATTCACTCATGGAAATATCCTGTAATGTAATTTTCTTCTTTTTTTACCAAAGCTTCAGGAATTTCTTTTGTGCATTAATTGTGATAATACAAATAGATTATATCCAAGAGTATCCCAAAACAACATCCACATCATCCATATATGTAGCATAATAACTAGAATGAAACACATATTTATCCATAGAAATATTCAAATATTTATAAATTTGAACATCATCACAATCATCATCATCATGTGTGTGCTCAATATGTTGGACCGGGACTTGCATTTTTTTTTACCAAATTAACATTGATAAAATTATGCTTGCAACTATGATCGATAGACACAACGATCTTATCTTTCTGAATACTTATATGAACCTGTAATATGAAAAGATGATTAGAAAATGGTCCTTTATGGCTCTTATTTTACTTCTTCTTATAATGAGACCACTTGTTCAAAAGGAGCTTTTCAATCTCCTCATCAGGAAGTTTCCCTAGTTGATCTTGGTTAAGCGATTTCCACCATATGGTAGCCTCATCCTTGAAATCATTTCATGGTCCTAATGACCAAGTTATTGGGTAGTGTGACTTCCTAAATTTTAGGTATTCTCCAATAGTAGGACCATCCTCTTTTCCTGCAAAATATAGCCTTCTAGAACCCATAAAAATAGAGTAAGGGTTTTGAAGAAAATCACTTACTTTGACGAAATTTTAAAATGGACATAACTTAGTCAGTATAACTCAAAATCCTTATTATAGCCTATTTTTGGAAATGGAATGGTCATTCTGCATCTTCCCATTTGATCGAAATCAAAAGTTGGATAGTTTGCGAATTCAAATCCACACTACAACTTTCTGTCTGCCACAAAAATTCTAAAATTCGTTTTTTATTTTATTTTAAATCAAAGATATCTCCCTCGTCTAGATTTCGATCCAACAATTTTTTTTTTTCGAATTTTGGTTATTTTTCAATAGGATCATAGATATGCAATCCGTTTTCCAAAATTCCCCATAAAAACTGCAAAAATTTACTGGAGAACCGCCATCCAAGAATTACCGTTAGAAAAAATTCAGCAAACAAATAATTTTAAATTAGCGATATCTCCCTCATATTGACTTTGATTTCACTGATTTATTTTTTGAAATTGGACATTTTTTTGCAAGGAATTAATATATGCTATTATTTTTTGCAATTTTTTCTCCAAAATTTTTAGAGACAATCTGCAAACTCGCCGTCCAAAAAATTCTTGCAAAAAATGAAAAAAAACTCCCCGCTTTTCCCAAGAAAGAGCTTTGATACCACTTGTAGTAGATATGACCTGAAATATATATAATAATGGAAAATATTCCCAAGAAATAAGAAAACATATGATATAACTTCCGATATTTATTAATATCAAAACCCTTCAGGTACGGTGACACCATATAATCACTCCTTAAGGAATGAGAATACTCCATAAGCCATATGATTGTCAATACACAATACTTGGCATCTCTCATTGGGGAGTCTCTATCCTCTGTATAGGCTTCACACATATAATACCACGGATGATTACCATGGGTCTCTCAATACCATACATCTAATACAATAGGCTTATCACATTATTCCCTAACTACTTGTGGTCCCGTGCATAATGTGGGCTAACCATTTTATTTGTTAATTATGGCCCATTTATTTATCATCCTTCCATAACATTATTTCATTTGGTACCTCTCTCTGTACCTCATATTATGCCCCTTAGGTATACTACAACACACTTCCTCTAGTTTAACCAAAGATTCATATTTTCTCAATTTCATTTAATTTCCATGCCAAAAGTATAGTTTGCAGCACCAAGATCCTTCATGTAGAATTTAGAGGAAAATTGGGTCTTCAAATCATGGATAATTTATTTGTCATTTCCAATTAACAATATATCATCCACATACAAGACCAAATAAATAACATTGTCACCAATTATTTTAAAATACACACAGTTGTTGGGCGTAGAATTACCCCAAGGCATGTTTTGGGGCTTAAAGCCCAAGTTTTGACTAAGACCATTGTAAAGACTCTGCGATTTGTTGGCACGGAGTGCGAAGTCATAATAGAGTCATAGGGTTGTCCACCCTTGGTTTTGTAATGTAATGTCATTTTGAAATATCTACCCATGGTCCGCGGACCATGGAAGTGTATGAATAGAGCGAGGCTCTAAGTGTATAAAAGAGAGAATAGAAGACTCAAACGAATTGATAACGAAGGAATAGAAGCATTAAGTCGAAGTGTAAGTTGTGTCTTTAGGTCGTAGAGTAGGAGAAGGCTCTACAACTAAGTGCGCAGAGGCCTAGTAGTCTGCAGCTGAGTGCACAGACCCCTGCAGCTGAGTGCACAGGGCAGTTCGAGTGTGTAACCATGGGAAGAATTAATAAAAGAGAAGTTTTACCATATTTCTGCGTATCTTTTCCTGTTTTATGTATTATTGGGTATGAATTGCAAGTTTACTATTTATTTACTGTGCGAACTCATATGAATGTGCTGAATAAGTAAATATAACATAAGGCATCTGTTTACGCAAAGATAACTAACTGTATAAGAAGATAGGTAAATATTTCAGGTGTGACTTAGGGAAATAGTGCAAATCGCTGCTCTAAATCCCCACAGCCCCTGGTTAGGGATGTGCGAAGGCCAGGGAAGTGCACGAAGTAATCTGTGCGGAGGGACTCATAGTTGGACCAAATCAACCCCTCAGACATCTTGAGGGTGCAGAAACCTGGTTCCAACACCCCCCCATACTACTTCAGGTGAGACCTCAGTCCGCACTTCGCGAACTATTCCCGAAAGGTTCAGTAGTACAGGGATTTGTTTGGCTAATTAACTCCGAACCTGGGTCAAGCCCCAACAAGCCAACAAATGGTTCCGTTGCCGGGAAGAGCAGTGATTTGGCCATTGCGGAGGCAATGAAGAAGCAATACAAGCTCGAAAAGAAGAAAAGGGGCTACGTGATTTCTAGTATCAATAACAAAGCAGTCAGGGTGGTGACTCAGATACTAGCGGGTAAGGTCATGCAGAAGTCTCGTGTAGACGAGGTACCCATGTCAGTGGTGGAATTTATTGAGTAGTGCGCGGAAGGGGTCCAATTTAACTGGTCTGATTTCTTATGCAAAGAGTTCTTGAAGAATTGTCGCGAGGCACAGGAACAAGGAAAAACATTCCACTATGCATGGCTTCTGCTATCGATAGTGCTGGTGGTGGGGGAATTGTCGGAGGACAGCTAGTTTCCCATAATTGTAAGGGATATGCCGGAGGCCGTGAAGTACACTTCACTATGGGCTACTAAGGATGTGAACTGGATCTGCAATAGTAAGATATTCTGGGTGTTCATGGAGATGAACATCAAAATGGGGATTAACCGCAAGCTGCGGTTATCACCCACTCTCTACAACAACCTACAGTGTTTTGCAGAATTTAACGTGGACTTCCACCACATATACCTTAGGGCACACAAGGACCCTGTGAAGAAGTGGAGTGAACTACCCTTCATAGCCACCGATGATGTGATTTTCAATGTACTAGAGACATGGCCGCCAAAGTGGCACGCCCCAGACATTGTTACAGTGGAGAAGTTTGTTGTGCAGAAAAACAAGGAGGAGGCCAAACTACACATGGAAAAGTTGGCAGAAAAGAGAAGGCAAGAAGTCACAGTAGAAAAAGCGCGGGAGGCATGGGACGCTATGCAGACAACAGTAGAACAAAAAAAGGCTACAGTAGCAACAGCACAGGAGGTAGCCAAGAAGGTGTGCGAAGGCCAAAAGTCGCCTTCGCATGGGCAGGAGAAAGAGATGGAAACAGAGGAAGTGGATGGCAGCCAGGACCCACAAACAACATCAACACAATTGAAGCGCCAGTGCCTGAGTGAGCAAACAAGGCCGCGTAAGAAGGTGAAAGCATCCAAGCTGTCAATCAACCCGATCACCCTTACTGAGGGCGATCTGCATGATATAGGAGAGACAGTGCGTGATGTCACCACCAAGGCCCTCCAGAACATCACAGAGGAGAATAAGATTGTGTTGGGGGCCCTCCAAGCATAGATTCAGGAGTTGCAAGTGTGCACTCCTCAGTTTGGTACTCTTTCGACCAACCTCATAGTAGGGACAGCTACAGCCGAGGAAATGCTACGCGCTCGGACAACCAACACAATAGTGCCGCTAGAGGGGGCACTAGTTACAACAAATGAGGCTAATAAGCCTATGGTTAGTGCACTGAATGACATCGGGATCAACATGGCCGCGCTCCTGCAAGAGACGCTTTATGTTCTGTAGGATAGGATTACTGCAGAACTACCGGCTAGGGAGAGCCATGCGTTGCAGGTGCTGAGTGAGAAGAATATCAACATGGAGTAGTTGAGCTTACAGTGTGACGAGGTTGTGAGCTCCAGAAGTAGTATGACAGTGTCAAAGGGACCATGCAAACGGTGCCCCTCACTCAGAGGCTCACACGAATGCAGCAGGCCAAAGTGCTGAAAGAGCAAGTGGACGCAGCACGACACAGAGAAGCAGTTTTGAAGGCCCGTGTTCAGCCTTGGATCAATGAGGCCTTCGTCATTACAACAACAATTGAAGGCAAGCTCGCACAAATGCAGGGGACATAGGAACAGATCCAGGGAAGCAATTTCGACACCATGGTCTCGGAACAATGTGTATAGGAGATTTAGCAGGCAGCCACTCAGTGCGTTGCCGACCTGACAGTTGTTTGAGCAGAGTTGGAGGATCTCCACGCAAAGATCTCCGCACCAATAGAGTGACTCGAGGACGAGTCACAATGTTTGTGTTGGGGGCCTATTG
>APFE031153901.1:0-13652 GCA_000404065.3 Pinus taeda | reverse complement strand
CAAGTCCTCCAACTCTTAAAGGACAACCTCGTGTTGGCACAGAATAGAATGAAACAAGAGGCAGATCAACATTGCAGTGAAAGAAGTTTTGATGTAGGTGATTGGGTATTCATACAGCTACAACCATATAAACAAATGTCCCTCAAGTAAGCTAAGAAGGATAATAAATTATCACCAAAGTATTATGGTCTGTACAAGGTGTTGCAAAAAATTCGTACGATGGCATACAAATTGGACCTTCCTGCAGCTTCTTGAGTGCACCTAGTTTTCCATGTTTCATGTTTAAAGAAGGTTATAGGTGACAAGCTCCCAGTTCAAACAATATTGCCAGAACCTGATGAGGAAGGAAAAATTATGTTGGAACCAGAAGCAGTCACAGAAACAAGAACTTGACAGCTACGAAATCGATCAATTTCAGAGTATCTCATCAAGTGGAAGAATTTATCCACTGAAGATTCCACATGGGAGGATGAGAATTTTATATAGAAGCATCCATAACTACTCAAGCATTGAGGACAACACTTTTATGAAGCAAAGGGGAATGTTAGGTCGCTATAATACTAGTGATTACCCCATTACTATTGTAGTTGTATCCCTTATTAATATCGTTGTGCCACTATTGTCCCCATATTGTTATTACCGTGCCCCATAGAATCCCTCTATTGTTATTTTTGTGGCTTTATATTATTATTGTTAGGTCAGCTGGGTTATGTTGTGATGCCTTACAGTCCTATATATAGAAAGGAGGTTTTGTCATTTAAATCATCCAAGAATTGTTCATTTGTGTAATGCAAAGGAGGTTGTTCCCTCAAAGATGCTGAATTCTAAGGCGTTCAACTATCTTTTCTATCTTTTTGTGAGCTAGTTTTATAACACATGATAATTCAGAGGATTCCAATATTTATCCAATACCCTTTGTAGGGTTCAAATGAAGGAAATAATGGATATTTTACTAAAATGAACTATAGATTAGATATATCATCGAGGATTCAAGATGAATAAGTAAGGAAGACATCTTGGCATTTCCACCTCATCATGAAGTCGATTCCAACATTTTCAAGTTGTAACTTGTACAAGTGTAATCATAAAAGCCAATGTGTGTCCATGTGTCATGCCAGATCATCGTGTGGAATCTAATGATGTATATTCAAGGGAAAGGACAAAATGTAATGTGTGGAAGTCCAAGGGTCATATGT
Source organism: Pinus taeda (assembly GCA_000404065.3). Taxonomy (NCBI): domain Eukaryota; kingdom Viridiplantae; phylum Streptophyta; class Pinopsida; order Pinales; family Pinaceae; genus Pinus; species Pinus taeda. The sequence goes on along the minus strand of APFE031153901.1, from coordinate 12,456 downwards.
GGAATATGAAAAGTCACATGGAGAAGTCAAAAGGTCATTTAGAAGTTCAAAGGACATATTAGAAGTTCAAGAGTCATGAGGGTAAACCAAGAGTCAAGGGGAGATGAAAGTTCATTCATCTTGTTATAAAAGTAACCTGATAACTCAAGCAAGGGATATTTGGAGGCATAAGCTTTGGAGAGCTAGTCTTGGATTCTCTGCTTTGCCTACGAGAGAAAAATATTCTTTGGAGAAGCAAGAAGTGAGTTAATGTTCCATTATTAGAACTAGTTCCTTATCATTGTAACTGTGTACTTGGATCTTTCACCTAATTGAAACTTAATGAACAAACACATTTTCGTGCATGTATCGCGAATATTTTAGGACTATTCTTGGGATGTTTACAGTATATGTTGTGTTAATATGTACTGGATAAATTGAACTATTTTAGTGGCTTTAATACTCATCTTATTGAATGTATGTTTTATTCACTTTAACAATCATTATGTCAACTAATTTTCTAATAATCTTTTCATGCTCTTGTGTGTCTCTTTTAGGTTAGTACTATTACTGCCTTTGAGACACTCATTGTTGTCTCCCGCTTGTGAAGGTCTCCTTTTACACATTGCAGTTAGTGTTTCACAATGTAAAATTTCTTGTTCAAGGTCTACATAAATAATATCTTATGTTATCCACTGAAACCAAGGTGAAACTGTGTTGTGGTGGCTGGGTTGATATTTCGGATGGGGCTCCTACACCAAATGGTGTGAGTTATAATTGGGGCTTCACATTGGGGTTACCCCCTATGTGTTGGCAGTATCCAATGCCATTAACATAACACAAAATTTATTTTGCAATGTTCCACACACATCCCTAGTTCTGCACCTCCACACACATTCCCCCCGACACACCTCCATCCCACAGAGCACTACATATTAATCAAAAGTTGTTGCAATGGTTAACATTCTTTTTCATTTTAAAATTTTAAACATTCAACTATGTGGAATAACAAGTGTATGGATCCAATTATGTGTTTGGAGGAAATGATGTGTGTAATAGGGGGTATGTGTGGGAGAATAAGTGCGCATAGGGGATGTGTGTGCGAAGAAAGAACATACAATTTTTCCCACACACATGAAATTATTTTAACTCTAAGCATCAAATTTGGAATAAAAACTACACAAATAATTGGGAAATTAAAAATTGATGTAATAGTTAACATATTTTTCCATTCTAAATATTTACACATTCATTATGCAAAACAATAGGTGTTTGGATCTAAGGATGTGTGCAAAGTAAAGGACATGTGGAATAAGTGGTATGTGCAAGAGAATGGGTGTGTAGAGAGAATGCATGTGTGGAGCAAGAACAAAAAAGAATTTCCACATACATGAAATTATTTTAACTTTAAGTAGGAACTTTCAATCATGACTAGTCAACAATTGATATTGAACTAAATAGTCCCTACCTCTACTAGCGAGTGTAAAAATCACTTCATAGTTAATTGATTTGATACAAGAGAATCACTATCAGTAAACTCATTTTGACCGTGATGGTAAAAAGTTTCATTTACTATAGGAAGTGGGTTTCTTGAAATGATTTTAATTGTTTTAAATAATTAGGAGAATTAGTATTAAGTTAGAATTATTATGTATTTGTATAGAATAAGAAATTGTTGTAGCTAATTTCGACAAATAATGCAACCATTTTATTATAAGGATATTTTATAAATTTAGGAATTTTATCCACAATTAGTGGATCTAAACTGATTTTAATGTTGTACTAAAAGTAGATTTTGTGGCTCAGAAAGAGGTTTAGATAATTTGGATAGTTTTGTGTCAAAAGTGTGAATTAGTGTAATATTCTATGACTACATGATGAAACAAATTTCAATTAAAAGTATAGATACTTGGCCTTTGATTAAATCACTATGCATTCCTTGTTTAATTTAGTTTTGTTTCCACATTTATGACTTATAAAAAATTTCTTTAAATCCTTGTTCAAGCTTCAATCCTAAGTGAAAGAGAGTCATTGCGCTCTAAATTTCCAATGGGTTAATTTAGGTTAATGGCAACCATTGCATTTACCTATAGTATATTTGGTGTTGCACTGAATTAAATCTAAAGCACATTATGGAAAATTTTTAATTTTAAAGGGGAATTTATTTATTTTTGAAGTAAGGGCACATAGCTTGAGATAGGTCATAATTCGCACTTAGATAAGTGGTGTAGTTGTTGAATCCATAGTGAAACCAACCATGACCTGGAAGGACCCAATCAATCATTTAGTCACATAATATGTCCTACTTTCGACTAATTTTTATTGTAGTCAGAGCAGTCAACCCCAAACTATAGTTAGAACCCTTCTACAATGTCGAACTCTATTCACCAAGCCTGACCACCTGCCTTGCACAAAAGCTTGACCCTCGACAAATTGTGGATTAGTCAACACTGAACCTAATCGAGAGTTATAATAAAAATATTTACTTTTCATAGAGTTATGATCCACCCCTATAAATTTGTAGAACAGGTTGGTTGTTTTTTCATGTAATTAATAAAAAGTGGATTTCTAAATATTTTCTTGATTTATTTGAAAAGAGAGCTTGTGTATAATTGTGATTTTTGGAAGAAAATAATCAAGTTGGGCATTGGGAAGGACAAGATCAACACCAGTTGTGTTATTAAAGCATGTTTATTTCAATTAAAAATAAGAATAGTAGATCGAGGAGTATCTTGAGGAGAAGGTCGAGGTAGGCTTATAGAAAATGTTTCTTTGCAAGTTGAAATGAGAAGGCTTCGAGAGAATGTAGCAACTATGGAGACTGCATAGAAGAGAGAAACTGATACGAGAGATGTTAGTGATGTAAGGATCATGAAGGTATTTTCTAAAATAAATTTGAGGCCAAAGATGGAGATTCCGCCATATGAAGGTAATTTAAATGTTGATGAATTAATGGATTGGATACATACTCTTGCCAAATATTTTGATTATGAATATGATGAAGTTGATAAGTGAGTTAAGTATGCAATAACAATATTGAAAGGCCATGATTCACTCTGGTGGGATGAAGTGCAAGCTGACCAGAAAGGGAAAGGAAAAGCTAAAATTAAACACTAGGACATAATGGTGGAAAAACTCAAAGGTAAATTTTTACCCAAAGAATATTAGAATAATATTTTTAGACATATATAAAATCTTAAGAAGAATTTTATGTCAGTTAAAGAATATATAGAGGATTTTTATAAAATGAACATTAGAGTTGGTCGTGTATAAGATGATGTTGAGAAAGTTACTAGACATATTGATGGTTTTATATTTGATATTCAAGGTAAATAAATTTATTGTTTTTAAAGACTATTGAAGTTACATGTTAAGACCCTTTAAAAGGTGAAGAAATTTTTTTTATTAGAGAAGTCAAGGAAGGAGTCCTACAAGAGGCATAGGGCAAGAGATTGGAAGAGGAATAATTTATTTTGCAAAAAGAGAAGATGAAGGAATTTCCAATAGGAAATCACTAAGAGGAGGTGATTCGAGATGGAGGAAGTCATTATCTAGAGGTAGAGGTCATGGAAGAGACTACCATCATAGATATTTTAGATGTGGGAAAATTGGGCATATGTGATGGGATTTTCCTAACAATGCACCAATAGGTCAAACAGGTCTACATGTCACTAAAGCAGTGGAATGAATTGAGGATCCAAATGTTATTGAAGATGTTCTTGAAGTGGGAGAATCATTGTTAATGAAAAGAGTGTTGATCAAAGTTCAAAAGGAGACCAAGGGACCAACTCAAAGAAGAAGTTTATTTGAAACAATGTGTAAGTCAAAGGGCAAGTGTTGCAAATTTGTTATTGATAGTGGAATTACTAATAATTTGGTTTTGTGGAAATTGTAGAGAAGTTAAATTTACAAAGAGTCACACATCGTCATCCTTATAAAGTATCATGACTACAAAAGGGACACCAATTATTGGTTAATGACTAGTGTAAAGTAGATTTTGATATTGGAAAATATAAAAATGAAGTTGTTTGTGATATAATTCCGATGAATATTTTCCATGTGTTATTTGGGAGATCGTGGAAATATGATAGGACAGACATACATGATGGGAGAAGGAATTCTTATACTTTTCAAAAGGATGGGAAAAATCATGTGTTGTTACCTTTACTTGATGACGAAATTAAAGAAGAAGTAAGTCCCAACGTATTGCTTTTGAGTGGAAAGGAGTTGTTGCAGGAAGCCAAGAAAGAATAATTGCACTTTTCTTTAGTTGGGAAACGACAAGTAATTCTTACCAGAATAAATTCAAATGATTTTTTAGATGAAATTAGAAATTTGTTAGATAAATTTACTGATACTATTGTGGATGTGTTACCAAGTAGTTTACCTCATGTTATAGGTATTAGCCATCATATCGATTTAATTTTAGGATCTATTCTATCAAAAAAATCTTCTTATAGAATGACATAATAAGAAAATGAAGAAGTAAAAAAACCAGTTGAGGAATTATTGGAAAAGTACCCGATAAAAGAAATTTTGTGTCCTTGTGTTGTGCTGACAATATGGAGTCCCAAAAAGGAAGGAGGTTGGATAATGTGTACAAACTCTAGGGAAATTAATAAAATTACCATTAGGTATTGATTTTCGCTCCAATAAATTGATGATTTAATTGACTATTTAGGTGAATCATTATTTTTTCAAAAAATTATTTAAAAAGTGGATATCATCAAATTTGTATGAGAGAGAGAGAGAGAGAGAGAGAGAGAGAGAGAGAGAGAGATGAGTGGAAAATTGAGTTTAAGACAAATCATGGGTTGTATGAGTGGCTCGTGATTCCCTTGGCTATGTCCAATGCACCAACACATTCATGAGGTTAGTGAACACATTTTTAAAAGAATTTATAGGGAAATTTGTTTTTATTTATTTGTTTGATATGTTAGTGTACAAAAAGAATAGGGAAGAGCATCTACAACATTTAAAATTAATTCTCGACACACTTCAAAAAGAAAAGTTATGTATAAATTTAAAGAAGTGTAGTTTTATGAAGTTGGTTTATTTAGGTATACGCAGACACGAGGATTTGGGTGGGAGATACGCAGCAACCAGGGTGACCATAGCGAGTAGGGTTAGTTTCTAATGGAGGGCGGCAGGGGAGGGAGCTCAGCTCCCTCCTACAAAGATGCAATTGCCAACAGAAGTAAATCACTAGCTGAAACTAGTAAAGGCGATATGAATAATAGTAACAGGGCCAGTGAAAAAGACACAGATCGAACCAGAGCTAAAGAAAACAACTGCACAAAGGACAAAGAAGAAGAAGACAAAAGTCCAGGCCCCAAAAACAAAACTCAAAAAGGACCTTGCAAACCAAAAGCAAGAATCATTCCTTCAGTAATATTAAATGATCCTGCTCTGCAGGAGCACAGGGAACACATGGGAACCTATGCCATTATCTGTAAATTTATGGGTCTATGGCCCATAGAAAAGGCTTTACAGATGTGGATCAAGTATCACTGGAAACCCAAAGGAAGCATTGACTTACATCTAGGGTCAAAAGGATTCTTCACAGTATTGTTCTCAAACATCGAAGATAAAGACAGAATATTCGAAGGAGGTCCCTATTTTTTTGCTGCGGCAGGTCTCTATATGAGACCTTGGAGAATGAACTTTGTACCAGAGAGAGAGACTTTCTCTTCAATTCCTGTGTGGGTAAAGCTCCACTCTCTACCTCTTGACTACTAGCAAACTGAATCATTGGCTACCATTGGCAATAAACTAGGATGCTTTGTCAAAGCTTCTAAAGCCACAAGAAGAGGAAAATACACCTCCTTTGCTAGGATATGTGTGGAAATGGATCTATCAGGAGCACTTCCGGATGAAGTCATCCTATAAGTTCACAATGAGGAGTGGGTGTAGATGATAGAATATGAACATATACCCTTCATATGCCAAAGATGCCATGAACAAGGGCATTTACTAAGGGACTGCCATCTCAGCAAAGAAGATAACAAAGAATAACCTAACACAATGAAGGATACTGAAAGCTTCCAGAAAGTGGCCAACAGAGGAAGGGGAGGAATAAAGGGGCCAAAAAAACAACACAATGAGGGGCGAAAGGGTAGTTAGAATAAGTTTTAGGTGCTAGAAGACCCTAAAGAAAGCACAAGGGAGATTCAACATTAGGAGGATAAGGCTAAGGAAAAAGGAAAAAAAGAGGACACAAATCTTTTTCTGGATTTTGACTATCAAAAAGAAGCCATGAGAAGTGAAATAGAAATGGAAATGGACTAGGAAATGACCCAAAGTGAAACAGATCTGGAAGATCATGAACTACAAGAAATCCTTGATAAGGAAAACTTGGATCTGGAAGGATTCTTGAGGCAAGGAGCTAAAGGAGGAATAAAATCTCTGCCTCAAGAAGAATGCAACAAGATACATCAGCTGTTTTTATGGAAGACTCAGGAACGAGGACTGGAGAAAGGTACAAACATCCATAAATAGGAGCACAGAGGGGTGAAAACCATGAAATTAATTCCAAGATTAGCCACCAGAAATCCAGGCAAGAAGAGAGGTAAAAAAAAGCAATGTGAGCTCTTGATGGAGTGCAGAAAGCTAATGATAGATTCTTGTAATGAAAGATCTAACCAGTTACTCGTTTACAAATCTTTTATTATGAAGTTCATATCATGGAATATCATAGCTCTAGGTAGTAAAAGAAAATAGAGAATGCTAAGTAACAGAATGAAATTAGCAATGCCGGATATAATCTTTATTCAAGAAACAAAATGCTCCATTCAGAAAATAAAACAACTCCATAACAAATGGCTCAACAAATTTGAGTTTCTAGAAGTCAAAGAAGAAAACATAGTGGGAGGTATTCTCACCCTTTGGAACCCCCAAAAAGTCAATATTGTAGATGCGGAGGTGACAGGAAACTACTTATCAACTATCATTCAACCGATGGGAATGTCAGATACCTTCTTGGTTACGAATGTATACGGTCCTCAGAAAATTGATGAGAAGCTTAGATTTCTGAACTCCCTCACAGATCTTAGAAGCAGACATGAAGAAATCCCTTGGGTCATTGGAGGAGACTTTAATATGATTAAATCTCTTTCGGAGAAAAAGGAGGCACTAGAATCCTCAGTAGACACTCAGTAGGATTCCATTCTTTCACAGAAGACATGAAAATTGTTGACTCTAAAATGCATAACGGTCTTTTTACTTGGAACAACAAAAGAGGAGGCAATGCTCAGGTTGCCTCCAAATTAGATAGGTTTTTGATCTCTGAGAAGCTAATGCTCACAAATTCAGAAATATCTACAAGTATTCTCCCATTTGGAGGCTTGGATCACTAGCCAAGTCAAATAGAAATCAAGGGAATTGATGCTCCCACAAACCGACCCTTCAGGTTTGAGAATATTTGTCTCTCTTACCCAGACTTCATCAACAACATTGAAAAATGGTGGTCCAGAGATCTTCAAGTTCAGGGCTCCAAAATGTTCATCCTCCATAAAATACTAAAGCACATAAAAATAAAACTCAAAGAATGAAACAAGAAGGATTTTGGTAACATTTTTGTAAACAAAAAATTAGTAGAGATCAAACTGCAGGAACTACACCAAACAATGATCACAAATGGTTTTGATAAAAGCAAAAGTGAGCAAGCTGAAAAACTCATTCTAGATTGGGCGAATTTATGCAAACAGGAGGAAATATTTTGGAGACAAAAGTCAAGAGTGCAATGGCTCAAAGAAGGTGAGCGAAACACTAGTTTTTTCCACCGTTCCACCATTGCCAATAGAACACACAATAGAATATCCTCAATTCTGAATGTTAAAGGAGAGCTTCAGACCTCTCACAAGAATATTGAAGGGGTGTTGGTTCAATATTTCATAGGCATCACAAATGAAAATAATTCAGACGGAGATCAACACATCAAGGAAATTATAAAGAATATTCCTAGGATGGTGTCAAAAGAAGATAACTTTAACTTGAACAAACCAGTTACTGAAGCAAAGGTCAGTATGGTAATCAAAGACATGTAGAATGGTAAAGCTCCAGGTCTAGATGGTTTCAATGTTGATTTTTTCAAACCTTGCTGGAATGTGGTCAAATAGGACATCTTGGAGGTGGTAGAGGACTCCAGAAGAAGTAAATCCATTCTGGAAGCCCTCAACAACTCCTTCATCTCCCTGATCCCCAAACAAGACTCAACCCTGACTCCTAATAAGTTCAGACCCATTGCTTTATGTAATGTTGTTTACAATATTATTTCCGAAATCTTGGCCAACAGACTCAAACCCCTTCTTCCTTCTCTGATTTAGGGGGAATAGTCTGGTTATGTTGAAGGAAGGTAAATCTTGCATAACATCATTCAAGCCCACGAGGTTGTTCACACTCTCACTAGCAAAAGGTAGGTCGGTATGATCATATAACTAGACATTGCAAAAGAGTATGACAAGGTGAACCGGACTTACATAAAAAAGGTCCTTTATTCTTTTGGTTTTTATCATGACTAGATCAGATGGGTTATGGCTTTGGTTACTTCACCTATATTTTCAATTCTGGTGAATGGCTCACCCTCAGAGATCTTCACAACTTCCAGAGGCCTCGGGCAGGGTGACCCACTCTCTCCCTTCCTCTTCATTCTCATGATGGAAGGATTGGGCCAAGCCATTAAAAAGGCCAAAGTCTTAGGGAAGATCAAGGGTCTCCATTTAATGGAGAATGGCCAAGCCTTGACTCATCAGCAATTTGTGGATGACACCATGTTGCAGGGCATCCCCACAGTCAAGGAAGCTACAACATACAAGAAAATCTTAAATGACTTTGCCTCAGCTTCAGGTATGGAAGTCAATCTCTCCAAATCAATTTTTTTTTTCTTTAACACTAACATTGCTACCCAAAGGAACATATCTAGAATTTTGGGTTTCTGAAGGGAGGTCCTCCCTTCAAAGTATATGGGTATCCCCCTAATGGATAAACCAATGCACAAAAGTATCTGGGAACCAGTGCTCAACAATATTCAAGATAATATCAAAAGATGGACTTATAGGGCGTTGAACCTTGCTGGAAGATTGATTTTAACAAAGGTAGTTCTGCAATCTATCCTTGTTTTCTTCTTAGCAGCCCTGCCAGCTCCCAGAGGGGTCTTACAACAATTCAGGAACATTTAGAGAGATTTTCTCTAGGGCAAGGAGGAAATCAAAAAGAAATGGGCCCTTGTGTCCTGGGATAAAATTTTCAAACCCAAAAGTCATGGAGGCCTAGGCTTAGATGATCAGGAGATTCTAAGTAATATTTTAGGAGCTAAACTTTGGTGGAGATGGGTCAAAGAACAAGGGACGCAATGGGCTAATTCCTAGAAAGAGAAATATGCAAGCTCTTGGAAAATGTGTGAGCTCATCAAAATGTCAAGGAACATAAAGGGCTCTCACATCTAGAATAAATCTTGGGAGAAAAGAGGTCTGGTACAAAACAACAGCTTTTGGGAAATTAGAGCAGGAGATCAGGCTCTCTTCTAGGAAGATAAATGGCAGCAAGATCTGATATTGTTAAGGGAGGAATTTATGGGCATCAAGCAAGAAACTGATCTCCAAGGGCTCATAAAAGTCAGAGATTTCTGGCATCTTCCTCAGGACACTGAGAAATGGAGAAGCTGGAGGAAAATAGATTGTAGAGAGGACAACCTCATAAAAGAAAAAACAGAAGAACTCATGAACATATTGGAATAGAGGAAGATTCTAGTTATAGATGGGAAGGATCAGTTAAGATGGAGCCATAACAAAGAAGGAATCTTTAATATTAAGGAAGCTAAAAGAATTTCTCTTAACCTAGAGCCCTGCATTTTGGCTAGGTCCTGGCAAAAGCTTTGGAATTACCAATGATGGATGAAGATCAAGCTGTTTATGTGGCTAGTTCATCACAAGAAAATACTAACTTGGGATAACATTTAGAAGAGGGGGGTGATGGGGCCTTCTAGATGCCAATTATGTGAGGCTCAAGAGGAGACTGTGGAGCATATTCTAAATAGCAGCACCTATACCTCTTAGTTGTGGGATTCTTTCAAAAGCATTTTTTAGTAGACAGACAAAGACAAAGGTAGCGTTATTAACACCCTGAACAAGTGGGAAAAAACTATGCAGAGAATGAGATCCTTAATTTGGCCTGGACCTTTACACCAAGCTTCATTATCTGGAATGCTTGGAAAGAAAGGAATAAAAGAATTTTCAAGAATGAAAAAACTACCCCTCTTTACCTAATGGAATTAATCTTAAAATAGATGAAGGAGAATGTGTCCACCACTCTACACAGCTATCCCTCGAATCCTCCCACAACACTTGAATTGAGAACTCTCAAGTAGTTGGGAATGCATGAAATCATCCTCACTGGTCCAAGGAAAAAAGAAATAATGTTGGAAAGGGAAAAGGAGTTATGGCATCCTCCACCAAATGGTTATTTAAAATGCAACATTGATGGGGCTTCAAAAAGCAACTCAGGGACTACAGGTTATGGAGGTGTGTTAAGAGATGAAGATGTAAAAATAGATTTTGCCTTCCACTGTCATTTAGGCCAAGCTACCAATAACATGGCTGAATTAATGGCTTTGCAACAATACCTAGAGCTTCTTAAACTCAATCACAGCTCTAATATTTTTTATCGAAGTAGACTCCGAAATTTCTATTAATGCAGTCAAGAAAATAAGCGACAATACAACACCTGAAAATGTCTTAAAACAATGGAGACAAATACAAGTGTACCAGAGAATCCAAAAACATCTCCAAAGTCTATGAACGGTTAGATTCAACCATGTTCGGTGGAAGTCCAACAAACTTGCAGATCTTCTGGCCAACTTAGAAATAACTAATCCAGATTGCAAAATAGAAATGAAATGGTAAGAGATGCCTCCAAGCAGGCTAAAAGCTCTCTACGAGGCTCAAGCCGCAGAGGACAAAGAAATTTTTGATTATTGGGCATGAGGGGCAAGCCAAGACTAAAGATTTTTGCTTGGTTTTCTCTCTTTGATGGTCAACTCCTTGAATTTGGGCTTTCTTTGCATAGGTGATAACTTGAACAGGGGTATGGAACCTTATCTCCTTCATTCCTGGAGACGCGACACAAGGTTTCCTCTGTAGTTTTGGAATGTTTTGGCAGCTAGCTTTACTGTCAGGTTCAGTAGGTTGAATGGCGGCTCGACTCCCTCTATGCTTTTCCCTCTCCTTTTGTCTTTTGGCGCGGAAAACCAGGCTAGCAGTGGTTTTCTTTTGATCGCAAGGCTCGAGGATGGTAAGTGGTTTTTGCTTGTTAAGAGGGATTTCACTCAGCTCTTTACACGTGGCAGGGGGGGGTCTTAAAGCCACCCTTGATTGCAACTTAAATACCACAGATATTAGCTCTCTGATTTCTTTCCGTGTCATCCTTTTCTGGCAAAGGAATTCAATAGTCAGATCTCATCAGGATAGTTGGTGGGGTCGCACCTTAAAGACCTCGCATCTTATCTCTCTGATTTCTCTTCGTGTCGTCCTTTTCTGGCGGGGACATTTAATGGTCAGATTTCATCAGGCTAGTTGGTGGGGTCGCGCATTTGTTCATTCTTTGGGATTTCTGTACGGGAGGTGATGCAAATGTTGACCATGGGTCTCCTTGTTAATGTCATAACCGTGGGTTCATTAGTTTGGACTTGAGTTGGTTTAGTGGGTCTCATCTTTGTTTGTTCGTTCTTGATGGTTAGATAGGCCCACATTTCTATAGGCCTTTTGTACTTATTGTAACTTTACTTTTGGTTTTTTGAAATACAAGGAAAGTCTCTTACTTCAACAAAGAAATAAATTGGTTTATTTAGGTTTTCTAATTTTGAAAGATGGGTTGAAGATGGATCTAAAGTGTAACAAAATGTAAATTGGCTAGTTCCACGAAATGTGAATAAGGTAAGAAGTTTCATAAACTTGCTAGTTTTTAATAAAAAATTATAAAAAAATTTAGTAGTTTGTGTGCACCAATTATTGAGACAATTAAATTAGTTAATCAACCATTTAAGTGGACTTTAGCAAAAAACAACAATTTTAAATTTCTAAAACAAAGGATCATTGAAAAGCCAATTTTTTCACTGCTTGGTTTTCAAAAATCGTTTCAAGTGAAGACAAATTCGAGTGATAATGCTATTGGAGTAGTTATATGTCAATACAGGTGTCCAATCACTTATTTTGATGAAACATTAAATGAAGGCAGGAATAAATATTTGACATATGATAAGGAATTTTATGATGTTGTGCAGGATTTGAAAAAGTGGTTAAATTATTTAATTCCAAAGGAGTTTATTTTATTCATCGAAAATCATGGATTTTAGTTTATAAACAATCAACTAAAAATTAGCTAGAGGCATGTTAAATGGGTGGAGATTTTAAAAAGTTCCACTTTTGTGATTTAGCACACCAGTGGTTCTTCAAATAAAGTAGTAGATTCTTTAATTATAAATAA